>JADLZK010000046.1:0-74970 GCA_015847255.1 Hyparrhenia diplandra
TTCCATTAGTAAAATATTCATTAGGGATATTTTTTATCTTAAATTCATAGCTTCTAATTTGGCTATTTATTTCTTCCATTATGGAAAAGGTATTTATACTTTCAAAATTATTAACCTGAATCGATACCACACAAACACAATATAACTATATGGGAGACGCTTTGAAAATTTTTTGGATTCAAAAATCAAATTTTTAAAATTCATGAGTTACTATTCACGTAACTATTCAAAAAATGCGGTTACTATTTAAATTCGTGGTACTATTCAAAATATTGGCCCTATTCAAATTGAATATGAATAGCGCCGAAAGCACTCACACGTGAGTGTCTCAAGCACTAAAATTGCTTACTATTCAAGTACTATGCAAGGCACTTATATATGATATATGGGATGCTAGGAGTGCGTGTGAAATTATATAATATTCATTTTCATGTATATAGAGGCGACTTCTTGATTATTATGCGTGATTGATTAGTGATTATTCGTGAGTATTACTATTGAACGACGGCGACACTTGCGTGAATATTCGTGAGTGCGTGATTATTAGTGAACTCAATTAGTGAATATTCGCTAACGCGATCTTGCGGGATGATATGCGAATTAAAATTCACGGGATCTTTGTAAAGGATACGATACCGTAACTTTTTACTCCTAAACGTGCAACTATGCTTGTGTTGGTCCTACTCGGTACTCACCGTATGCATCACTAGCTCTCTTTAACAAAAACAGCAAAAGAGCTAATCCTATCCCTCTAACGCTAACCCGATAGCCGTTTTCCGTCGTGGACGTAGAACGCTAAGACGTCTATCATCTCCCCAGCGGTTCCACCGAAGGGAACACTTCTCTGTGACTCGAGTTCTTTTCGAATTCTCTAAAACGCCGCTACGGGCTAACACGAGAACAATACAAGAACAATACGCCTTGCAGGCCTCTCCTATAGGGTCCCTAGCACGGACTCAAACTTATCAGAATACCCGGTTTTAAGGACAAAACCAGGATACACACCATATGTGAGCCCGTGAAGTCAAATCTCACATATAGTCATAATTAAAGGAAATATCAAAACATAATGCTTAATAAATAACGAACTTAATATATAAAAAAAAGATAACCTCAAAACGCGTGAACAACGGAAAGACACTCCGATCCGGGATGAAGCCTCCACTCCCACGGGGACAAAATTTTGGTTGATCACAAGCCTAAACTTCTCCCGAGGTGGGGTGAAATAGCAAGAATGAGTCCATGTCGAACTTCAAAGAAGAATAGTAAGGCAACATCTAACCCATAACCCATGATCAATATAACATAATAATGTAGAGCATAAACGATAAATTATGAGTTGTTTTACAAGCATAGGTCATCATCTTAATGCAAAGGTTCCAAGGCCGCTCATGACCGTGGAGCACGGCTGATATACCGCTTTTACTCTGCGTAGAGGTGTACACTTTCACCGCGGAGCCATGAATTGCCCTTTTCGCCCGGGGTGATCGGCCCCTTAACCCTCTACCTAGGGACGGCCCGGCGGGGTTCACTATGAAGCCTTTCACAGGGTCGTCCTAACAAGTTAGGGCCGCTAGGTATCTTCCGTCGATCCGTGTGACACACCGCAAATGGGATCCACGGTCTGCGGCGGTTCCGTGTGACACAACCCTCCACGGGATCCACGATGCATTTTTACCCTAACGCCTTTTCGGTAACCTCTAACAAGCTAGAAAAGGTCCCGGTGCTGAGCTAAAACCAGAGCCCATTGGCCCTCACAGCTTGTATCTTTGTTTTCCGGGAGACGCTAATACGCACAAGTCCACAAGTTGCTAAACAATTCACATTTAACATTCAAGGCATAAACATTAATCAAGTCATATGATCATGGTTTAAAGCTAGCATATCCCAAAACTATACTTGCCTTAATATCGCTCCTTCTTCAAATCCAAAAAGAGATATCCTTCTTCACTTCCAAAGCTTCAAGACAAATTCTTCTTGATCAGCAACGTATTCCAAATCACCACGTCAAGCTCACCGTCTAAGGATCGATGCAAACGGAGGTAGCTCAGCGGCGGCTCTGGGTTTGGACGGATGGGCCGACGGCTTCCTTCATGGAACCTCGGCATGGGTGCCATGATCGTCCGCGGAAGCGGCCTGATTGCCGTTGGCGTGTCTTCCGCGGATGAAGAGCTGATCTCGTGATGAGAAGATGGACGACGTCTGCACTCAGGCGCGCGGCAATGAGCTTTCCTTAGCGTGAAGCTTCGTCAATGTTACGTAGGCGGCGGCGAGGCGGAAAGCGCGCGGGTCGTGGTTACGAGTTTGGCGAGATCGCGATGGTGGCGGCGAGAAGCTAGGGTTTGTGGCGTCCGTTGTTGTCTCGGCGGCGGCGGCTAGGGTAACATGTGTGGACCATGGGTGAGGCACGCTCGACTGGAGGCTATTGCCAGCCGGCTAGCAGGGAAGAGGAGCCGCCCGGGCGTGGGGGGTGGCCTTGGCCCGGGCCATGGGCCGATCAAGCTAGAAAGAACAAAGGAATGCATTTCCTAAATTTTCATGTAAGCATTTAAATTTCTTTTTCAAACAAATTTGAAATCCTTTTCGTTTTCAAGCAAAACCAGTCACCACAAAAATGAGTATGCACCAAAGATGAATGCAAAAACATGTTTTTATCCTTATGATAAATTTTAATTTAATGAAAAAAAAAAATTATTTTAGTTTCCTATATTCCAATGCTCACAAAATACATAAATAAATCAATTTAGCCTACTTTTGAAAAAGTGTAAAATTTGGGGTGTTACAATTCTACCCCCTTAAGATGAATCTCGTCCCGAGATTCGGAAGAGACTCGAACCATGGAAGAGAAACAAGATAAAGAGCTTGATAACACTTTTCAACTTCATAACTCGCATATACCAAACTTATCCAACAACTTATTCCAAAGGTCATAACTTGAGAACAAAGATTCTACTGAAAAGATTGTTATTCTTAATTGACACATGTCCATCTTTATTGCTAGCTCTATTATCCTACATCTCAAAGAGAAAAGGAAATTCGTTCGCATACACTCCTCATCTTCCCACACCGCTTCTTCTTCCTCGTTTGGTTACTCCATTGAATCTTGCACACATTACGCATCTTTCCTCTAAGCATCTTTCGGTCATATGCTAAGACTTCAATTGGATGAGCAAAACATATTGATCATTTGTTGCATTGATTTCCACCAAAGATGTTTGTCCTTCTACGTTATTAGTTAAAATCCCATTGTTCATGTTAGCACCCTTGGTGTGCACATCCGGGTACAAATTATCATCTTCCATAGATTGGAGTGGACCACCTTGGTACTCTATTCTTTCCCCGCTGGTGATGTTAAAAGCATCGCGGCGTTGATTACCTTGGATCTTTGCTTTGTGTGCACATAACCATCCATTACCAAGAACCACGGGGATATCCAATGACTCTAAAATGATGAATGTTGCGGTGAATTCTCTCTTGTTTATGACAAGATGACTTTTCGGGCATACCGATCTGGCTGGTATTTCACCCTTCGGAGAATGAACTAGCGGTGGTCTTCTTGTTGGACACTTCATCATCTTATTCTCTTCTACCATCTTGGCGGAGATGAGCGAGTGTGATGCCTTTGGGGTCAAACAGAGCAAACACTTGTACTGAGCCTACTTGTATATAACCACCCACTATCTTCATAGTCCCACGGATGTTTTTGCTATCCATATTGTTTATTTGTCCTTTAATATAGTTTTGCTGCACATTATTTCCTTGAGCACTCTTCTTACGAGCTTTCCTTTTTCGCTTCCGACGTTGTGGGTTCTGAGTTGGATCAAATGGAACTTGCTCTTCAAAGCTGTTGTTGTGATCATGCTCATCTTCATTATTCTGATAACATCTCTCTCTTGTAGGAACACTATTCTCCTCGAACGTGTCAAGGTACCATCCTTCATTACCACCTCCATTTCTCGACATCTGGTAGTCAACAACAATAACATGAGCAATGATAGCTCAAAACAAAGAGTAACCCAAGAGACAAACTCATAACTTCAAGGTACACTCATAGCCTAAAGATAGATTGAAAGAAACAAACACGAGAGATCAAGGCTCTACTCCTGTTAAGATAAGATTGATAATGGGACACTAGGAATAGAGTAGTTTTCATAACCTTTTAAATATCTTAACCATCACATAGGCATTCCAATGACCATTATGACTAACTTGTAGATATTCCAAAAATTTATCAATCTTGAGCAAAGACACCTGTGGTAGATAGTGACTTCTCAATGACTAATATTTCCAAGCAAAACACTAAATCTTATGAAACATCCTCCTTGCAACTGCCATCACTTGTCTACCCCCCTTAAGAAAATTAATTAGGGGAACCAAAAGATAGTTTGCATCTTCTTGTGATATTCATACTCCCAAATTATAACAACTTTCAGGATGATTCTTGCACTCTAAGAAAGATATGTAGAAGTGTACTATTGTCCAAAATTTCCTCATGATTTTTGATTGATCAAGAGTGGAGATGTATACCGAAGATGACAAAATACTCCAAAAGATAGATTAAGGCAAATAGGAGTTATGCAAAACCCAACTATTTATTTCATTACAAACCTTATACCTTAGGCCTATAATCTAAATGACATTGTGGTCAAACACCACAAAATCATTACACTCATTACAAAAATCCAAAACAAACATAGTCATAAGCACAAAGCAACTAAGCACTTAAGGTTCACAGACCACACTCAACTTTCGTTGCTAACGTTTCACATTACATAGGGGACATAAGCTCCTATTCCCTAACCATCATGAGATAGTTGATCCTTTTGTGGACAAAAGTAATTGATATGCCTTCCTCCAGACTAATGATAATGAAAGCATTTTCTTTTATCGAGAACCCTTATGACAATAGGCTCCATTGAATTGATGCTTGGTATGCTACTATCTTACTTCTTAACTGCTTGACCCTTTCTCTTGTTTTTGCTCCTCTGAGGTCTTCTCATAACGATCCGTCTAATTAGATAGATAGGAGGATGGAGTCAACATTTTATAAAGAATAGAATCTAGATTTTGCAAATATCAAGGTCACAAAGGAAACAAGAAGTAGGCAAAGGTAAGATAAGCTAATACGTCCAGTTCTAACTAGGCTTGCGTCCTACAGTCAGCATTGCTTTGATACCAATTGTAATACCCGGTTTTAAGGACAAAACCAGATACACACCATATGTGAGCCCAGGAAGTCAAATCTCACATATAATCACAATTAAAGGAAATATCAAAACATAATGCTTAATAAATAACGAACTTAATATAAAAAAAGATAACCTCAAAGCGTGAACAACGGAAAGACACTCCGATCCTGGGATGAAGCCTCCACTCCACAGGGACAAACTGACTGGTTGATCACAAGCCTAAACTTCTCCTGAGGTGGGGTGAAATAGCAAGAATGAGTCCATGTCGAACTCAGCAAGAATAGTAAGGCAACATCTAACCCATAACCCATGATCAATATAACATAATAATGTAGAGCATAAACGATAAATTATGAGTTGTTTTACAAGCATAGGTCATCATCTTAATGCAAAGGTTCCAAGGCCGCTCATGACCCGTGAGCACGGGCCGATATACCGATTTTACTCAAAGCAGAGGTGTACACTTTCACCGCGGAGCCGCGGAATTGCCTTTTAAGCCGGGGTGATCGGCCCTTAACCTCTACCTAGGACGGTCGCCAGGTTCACTATGAAGCCTTTCATGTGGTCGCCTAACAAGTTAGGGGGCCGCTAGGTATCTTCCGTCGGTCAGGTGTGACACACCGCAGCGATCCACGGTCTGGCGGCAAAGTTCCGTGTGACACAACCCTCCACGGGATCCACAAATGCGTTTTACCCTAACGCCTTTCGTAACCTCTAACAAGCTAGAAAAGGTCCCGGTAATCGAGCTAAAACCGTGAGCCCATTGGCCCTCACAGCTTGTACTTTGTTTTCCCCGAGACGCTAATACGGACAAGTCCACAAGTTGCTAAACAATTCACATTTAACATTGAGTGCATAAACATTAATCAAGTCATATGATCATGGTTTAAAGCTAGCATATCCCAAAACTATACTTGCCTTAATATCGCCTCCTTCTTCAAATCCAAAAGAGATATCCTTCTTCACTTCCAAAGCTTCAAGACAAATTCTTCTTGATTATAACGTATTCCAAATCACCACGCCTCACCGCCTAAGGATCGATGCAAACGGAGGTAGCTCAGAGGCTCGGGTTTGACGGATGGACGACCTTCCTTTCTGGAAATTGCGGCATGGGTGCCGCGATCGTCGATGAGGCTTTGGATTCATCGTGTCTTCACGGATGAAGATCTTCATCTTGATGAGAAGATGGACGCACGCATCGCTCAACAGGCGCAGCAATATTTTTGACGTGAAGCTTCAATGTTCGTGAGACGGTGGATATGGCCGATGACCGCGGTCGTGGATTGAGTTTGGCATAACATCAATGGTGGCGCGGCGCTGGCTAGGGGTTTGTGGCGGCCGTTGTTGTCTCGGGCGGGCGGAACTTTAGGGTAACATGTGTGGACCATGGGTGAGGCACGCCGTGGGCTATTGCCAAGCGGCTAGCAGGGAAGAGGAGCAGGCCCTGGGCTGCGGGAGGTGACGCAAAAGGTGGGCCATGGGCCGATCACGCTAGAAAGAACAAAGGAATGCATTTCCTAAATTTTCATGTAAGCATTTAAATTTCTTTTTCAAACAAATTTGAAATCCTTTTCTATTTCAAGCAAAACCAGTCACCACAAAAATGAGTATGCACCAAAGATGAATAAAAAACATGTTTTTATCCTTATGATAAATTTTAATTTAATGAAAAAAAATTATTTTAGTTTCCTATATTCCAATGCTCACAAAATACATAAATAAATCAATTTAGCCTACTTTTTGAAAATTGTAAAATTTGGGGTGTTACACTTACATGGACGGCTACTGTAAAAAGCGAGGGATTCTCAAAGCTAAAATCGCTCCATTAAAGCAAACAAGTTACATACGGCTTTCCCTTTCGGGAAACCCCAAGCACTTAGCACAAACCCGATTACCTTACAAGTCTGCAGGAGGATCGCGAGGACCTCCGTCACAAGCTAATTTACAAGGTGATATAGTACGGTGGTGGTAGTGGAGTACTACCGCTACTACTATTATGATGGATGATCTTCGGAGGGACTCGAGATCGGGTTCTTCATGAGAGTATGAGTGGTGTTGGCGGGTTGCTTGGCGATCGCCGACCGTGGGTGCGGATGATGGTGTTGAGGATCCGATCCTCCATGTAGACGCCCGGCTTCTTCTTTTTATAGGCGAGAAGGGCCTTCGGATCGCCTTTGTGGATAAGTCTTTTTCAAGCTTATCTTCGAGACCTTCAACGTGGCGTATTTGAAATGACATCTTCATTATCGGTGGATCATCCCGATCTTCCTCAAGGGTGAGTGAGCTTTTCGGAGAGTCATCCGTGCGGGGTCATCAATTATTGATGTCTTGCATGCATGGATAGCGTTGGCTTCTCCGCACGTTGCCGGCATGCATCGCCTTTTGATTATATCATCCGAGTGCATAGCCTTGATAATTGGCATGCACCGCCGCTTGATGGTGACCTTCTCTTCAATTGTCGCCCGATGAGGCTTTAATCATCATCAATGCAGAACCAATCTTCATCTTATACGCTTATGCGCTTTCTTCGAAAGCATATTTTTCGAAATTATTCTGCGGGGTATGGATATGGCCTTCCACGCCCGACATTGATTGATGTCGCATAACATCAAATCAAAAACTCGCATGTGTATGTGTATAGTAACAAATTAAGAACTTTTTACTCCTAAACGTGCAACTATGCTTGTGTTGGTCCTACTCGGTACTCACCGTATGCATCACTAGCTCTCTTTAACAAAAATAGCAGCTAATCCTATCCCTCTAACGCTAACCCGATAGCCGTTTTCCGTCGTGGCGTAGAACGCTAAGACGCCTATCGTCTCCCCGTGCGATTCCACCGAAGGGGAACACTTCTCTGTGACTCGTGAAGTTCTTTTCAGGAGTTCTCTAAAACACCGCTACCCGGGCTAACACGAGAACAATACAAGAACAATACGCACAGCAGGCTTCTCCTATAGGGTCCTTAGCATAGACTCAAACTTACATGGATGGCTGAAAAGCTGGGGATTCTCAAAGCTAAAACCGCTCCATTAAAGCAAACAAGCTTACATACGGCTTTCCCTTTCGGAAACCCCAAGCACTTAGCACAAACCCGATTACCTTACAAGGCCGCAGAGGATCGCGAGGACCTCCGTCACAAGCTAATTTACAAGGTGATATAGTATGCGGTGGTGGTAGTGGAGTACTACTGCTACTACTATTATGATGGATGATCTTCAGAGGGACTCTGAGATCGGGTTCTTCATGAGAGTATGAGTGGTGTTGGCGGTTGTCGATGTGCGGATGTCGAATGATGGTGTTGAGGCGAGAAGGGATCCTCCATGTAGACGTCTTGGGCTTCTTCTTCTTTATAGTGGCGAGAAGTGGGCCTTTCGGAGAGTCATCGTGCGGGGTCATCAATTATTGATGTCTTGCATGCATGGATAGCGACGCCGTCGTGGCTTCTCCGTAATGTTCTTTGGCATGCATCGTCTTTGATTATATCATCCGAAAGTGCATAGCCTTGATATTTGGCATGCACCGCCGCTTGATGGTGACCTTCTCTTCAATTGTCGTCGATGAGGCTTTAATCATCATCAACAAAGTAACCAATCTTCATCTTATACAGTTATGCGTTTCTTCTTGAGCATATTTTTTAAAATTATTATTCTCGGGGTATGGATATGGCCTTCCACGCCCGATTGATTGATGTCGCATAACATCAAATCAAAAACTCTGGCATGTGTATGTGTAAGAACTTTTTACCTAAACGTGCAACTATGCTTGTGTTGGTCCTACTCGGTACTCACCGTATGCATCACTAGCTCTCTTTAACAAAAAAAGCAGCCAGCCTAATCCTATCCCTCTAACGCTAACGATAGCCGTTTTCCGTCGTGGACGTAGAACGCTAAGACGCGTCTATCGTCTCCCTGTGCAGTTCCACCCGAAGGGGAACACTTCTCGTGACTCGAGTTCTTTTCGAAGTTCTCTAAAACGCCGCTACCGGGCTAACACGAGAACAATACAAGAACAATACGCTACGGAGGCTTCTCCTATAGGGTCCATAGCATAGACTCAAACTTACATGGACGGCTACGTAAAAGCGGGGATTCTCAAAGCTAAAATCGCTCCATTAAAGCAAACAAGCTTACATATGGCTTTCCCTTTCAGAAAACCCCAAGCACTTAGCACAAACCTGATTACCTTACAAGCCGCAGAGGATCGCGAGGGACCTCCGCTACAAGCTAATTTACAAGGTGATATAGTACAAAGTGGTGGTAGTGGAGTACTACTGCTACTACTATTATGATGGATGATCTTGAGGAGGGACTCGAGATCGGGTTCTTCATGAGAGTATGAGTGGTGTTGGCGGTTGTCGATCTGCGGATGTCGGATGATGGTGTTGAGGATCCGATGCCCCTTGTAGACGCCGGCTTCTTCTTTTTATAGAGCGAGAAGGGCCTTCGGATCGCCTTTTGTGGATAAGTCTTCAAAGACCGCAAGCTTATCTTCCGAGACCTTCAACATGGCGTATTTGAAAGTGACATCTTCAATTATCGGTGGTTCGGCGTCATCCCGATCTTCAAGGGTGAGTGAGCTTTTCGAGAGTCATCCGTGCGGGGGTCATCAATTATTGATGTCTTGTATGCATGGATAGCGACGCCGTCGTGGCTTCTCCGCAATGTTCTTGGCATGCATCGTTTTTGATTATATCATCCGAGTGCATAGCCTTGATATTTGGCATGCACCGCCGCTTGATGGTGACCTTCTCTTCAATTGTCGCCTCGATGAGGCTTTAATCATCATCAACGAAGCACCCAATCTTCATCTTATACGCTTATGCGCTTTTCGAAAGCATATTTTTGAAATTATTCTTTGGGGGTATGGATATGGCCTTCCACGCCCGATTGATTGATGTCGCATAACATCAAATCAAAAAAACTCGCATGTGTATGTGTATAGTTATTCCTCAACAAATTGTTGATAACACCTTATCAACATATGCAAATATATATATAGAACTTCCAATATATTGATCTTGCTTATTTAATCAATATCTTCAAAATCTGTATCCTCGAGGTTGGCATATTAGATGGATATTCAACAATTCCGTATTCCTTTCTTAGTTGACTATCTTCACCATATTCAGGTTTAATCAATCTTCCAACGTCTCTTTGTATTAGCATGTATTCATTATAATATGCTTGGAAGAATATTTTTGTTATCTTATTTTGATACATCATATGATAGTTGCAAATCGAATATGACGTTACCTCCTAATTATTTTGCTTTTTTTGAATATTCTCCGATTATCATGATTCGTTTTCTTGGCAAATAATTCTTTATAATCTTCCTCCATTGTCCATATATTAGGAAATCTGTATGGACCCTTTTTTTTATATATATGTCATGGGTTCTTTGGTCTTATTGGTTGTGTGAATTTTGGAGGATTGGAAGCGTAAATTGATCTTATATTTTCGAGGATACGTATTAACTTCTTACATGCTTCTTTAATAGCCTTTCCAAGATCAGATTTATATATTTCTTCCAATGTACCATAAATATCATGCATTAGTCCATGATCTATAAGAGTTTGGAGTGATATAGCATCATTATTACCGTTGTATATTTCTAAAGTATTTCAAGTCTATATCGACCATGAATATTAGAAATCTTTGATGAGGCTTGATAATGACTATATCATCAATATGGATTATAGGAAAGATATTTGCTTTAATATAAATTCCTCGGATATCTTTCTTTTCCTTCATATATTTTTAAGAAGTATTCTTGTATATCTTGAAAGGTCTTGTATTGCCTTTCAAACATATTTTGCCCATATTAAGTCTCGTAATATCTTGTGTAAAGTATGACAGGATATGTTAGCTTTTTGAAAACTTAATGCGGGAATGAGAAATTCTTGTGGAATATTATTCTCATATTTGCATCTTTCTTTTTCTAAACCTATATCTTTCGATTTATTTTTCTCAAATTTTAAATTTCTTTGTTATGTTATTCTTTCTATCTTTACGCTTGGTTGAGCATAGCATACATGCTTGTTTTAAACAAAGACTGCATGTAGCTCTTTCTTACGGATCTTGATAATATATGCAATACACACATTTTATATTCATTCCTGCAAAAGGAGATAAACATGTATCGAGATAAAGTATGGTATTCTTCTTTCTTATGCTTGAAAACTATTTGTTCCATCATTTCAATTGTTAATCCGGATAATTCATCAATTAAATCTAATTCTTCTTCACTTGAATCCTTGTCTTCATCATATTCTATCTCATCTGTTTCTATGATTGAATATATTGATTCATCATCCATTATTTCATCATCACATACTAAGATATTTTCATTTACACTATCTATTATTAGAACCTTTTCTTGTTCTTCTTGCTTATTAGAATATCTTTTCTTATCTTTATTAGGACAAGTCCTGCTTTAAGTGATTCGGAGAATTACGGATAAAACATCTGCAAGTACTATCATAATTCTTTCTAGGATTATATCTTCTTACATTTCTCTTATGTAAGAAAGGAGTTTCTATTATCGGATCTTCGTGAGAAAATATCTCTTCTTCATTCTTATATTATCATTTCTATACTTCTTAGGATATTTTTTATACTTAGATCTTTCTTCTCCATATGTCAATGGTATTTGAACTATATTATTACAAAAATTATAATCAGATTGCTTCATTGATCTTTGAGCTTGTATATTAGTGCATATCTTTCTTAATTGTTTAAAAACAAAAAGTTATAGCCTTTGAGAGATATTATATGCATTGGTACTGTTTCTTTCTTATATTCTTCAAATATCATAGATCCTAAAGGATCCGGCAACTTATGAAAATATTTTTCAACTATTCCTGTATTATAACCTTGTTTAGCATTTGTAGCATTATATAAATAATGTTGAGAAAACTGCTTTATCTTTTCCAATTAATTAATGATAACTTTTCTAATTCTCTTAATCTTTCATTTTGTAAGACAAGTAAAACCTAATTCAGGATCTTCTCCTATTACTATACTTGATATAATATTTGCAAAATTATGTGGATTACTAAACTCTTTTTATTTGCGTAAAATATAGGGAAAGATTCTACCCATTGTTCCCATAAAACTTTTAACTGATTCTCTAAAAAAAGTTTCTAAATATGTAATCATATCTTCTACTCTATTTCCTATATTATGTTGATTCGTATATATTTTTTTGGACTATTAGGTTTTTCCATATCCGAAGTATATTTGGCCAATCTATAGGATCATGTGTCGCTAAATTCAATATGGCACCATCATTTTTATGATTCTGAAATTGAACTTTTTCTCAAAATCTCTTCTTTTTGAACTCATATGAGTATATTTGCCCCGGTATATAATTATATGTGGAATCATCTTTTTTCTCGTGGCCATTTTCCCGGATTTCTAGTTGGTCTTGAACTTTCTCTTTTCGTTTCAATCTTTTATATCGGGCCTCTTTTTCTTTTTTGATGATTTGGATCTATATCCATTGCTTCTATAGCATTATCTATTCTTCGTAATTCTTCATATTCTAAGGGATTTGTAACCTTTATCATGTTATTATTGTTTAGCTCAATTATATCTTCATCATCTTCTTCATAGCTTTCTAACAACAACTTATTATTAATTTCCCATTGCTCATCTTCACTTATCTCATTTTCTTCCATATTTTCTATATTATTTTCTATTTCTTTTTGGGCCTTAATTTCAGTTTGTTTTTGACACAACTTCAAGTTTCTTTATTGGAACATTATTCTTTTTTATTATTTAATTCTTTTTGCTTAAGTTGATTAAGTCTATAAATTTCCCTTATAAAATAAACTTCTTTTTCTCTTATAGCAGGCCATTTGCTTATTCCATTAGTAAAGTATTCATTAGGAATATTCTTTATCTTTTGTTCATAATGTTTTATTTCATTATCTATATCTAAAATTTCTATAAATTCACATATACTATTTCTTCTATTATCTCTTGATTTTACTAACGAACTAGATGTCTCTAAGTCATCTAGACTTCTATCTTCATAACCTACAAACCTAATACTAGTTGAACCTTCTTTACTTTCATAGCTTATAAAATCTTTTAGGTTGCTTTAAAATCTTTGGTTCTATAAGAGAACTTATATTCCACTCTTCACCGCCCTTTCTTCTAACTTATTTTTAGAGGGCTCATAAATTTTATTCCTTTAGACTGCATATTTTCAATCACATTATTCACATTTATTTTATATTTTGTACCACTTCTATTGGTTAATCTTCCTAAGAATTCAATGCTTACTAATAAATTTGTTCCTTTAAAATCTTCATAGCCTTTAGTCCGGAAACCAAAAGCCATCTTATCTATAAATTCTCATACCGGCATTAATAAATCTGAGCTATATATGTTATTAGCATGTTTTCATTCATGTCACCTTCTAAAAAACCTAATCTTTGCTTTTATTCACCGACTCCCATCTTTTTTATCTAGCAAAGTTATTAGGACTTTTGCTCCTAATTTCTTCCTTGTCATGCCTTTAATTCCTATGATATACATTCCTTGGTGAATATATCTATATCCGAATATTTTAAACCATTCTCAATTTGTTTATTAACTATATTTAGTTGCACAGGATTATTTAACACACTTAATTCTACTTCTCTAGATATTCTGTATAGCCCATTTTTATTTTCAAACCAACCCATTTGATATATTTATTGAGGTTTTATTTTTTCTTAAGGTATTTTTTTTCGATATCTTTCAAGATCTCTTTCTACATCTATCATTTCTTCTAATGTTTCAACACTTTCACATCCTCCTGTTATTTTGTCCATAAGCCCAAAAGGTCTTATGTCTCTATTTACTACTTGGAGTGATTTGTCTCTTCTAGATAAGTCGTCCGTATTTCCATTTATCTGAATTTAAAGATCTATTAACTACTTACGTGGATGATAGCACAATTTCTTTGTTATGCTCAACGATATTAGTATTCTCAAGTTTGTTATATAGATATGTTATATCCTTTTTAATATAATCGATTATTCGACTACTTCTTCCTTGATAAGTTTTACTTTCTTCCAAAGCTTGTAAAGCTAATTCTAACTTGTTATTGATAACTGAATATTGTTCTTTTAAGCGCTATGCTCTTTTTGAAGACCTTCAAATTTTAATTCTAAATCGTCTTGTCTTTTACCCCAAGTTATATAGAAATTATGTATTAAGTCTACTAATAGATTTATTTGACCGTGTGAAGTATGCCAAGTATGTTCTTGAGAACTATTCACCAAGCACTTGATATTTATGTTTTCTTTAGTCTTACTGACTTTCCAAAGATTAATTTCTAAATTCAAATAATGTAGTTTTTCAATTTTTACTAAATTTTTTGGTAACCACTTAAATATTATTAATATTGGGGAAATATTCGGATTCGAAATTCAAATTTTAAAATTCATGAGTTACTATTCATAGCACTATTCAAATTCAAGTATTACTATTCAAATTGTGGTACTATTCAAAATATTGGCCCTATTCAAATTGAATATGAATAGCACTTTCGAGCACTCACACGTGAGTGTCTCAAGCACTAAAATTGCTTACTATTCAAGCACTATGCAAGGCACTTATATATGATATATGGGATGCTAGAGTGCGTGTGAAATTATAAAATATTCAGATTTACTATAAATCGAGGAGCGACTTCTTGATTATTATGCACGTGATTAGTGATTATTCGTGAGTATTACTATTGAACGACAACGACACTTGCGTGAATATTCGTGAGTGCGTGATTATTAGTGAACTCAATTAGTGAATATTCTCTAGCGCGATGCGGGATGATATGCGGAATTAAAATTCACAGGATCTTTGTAAGGCTGATAGCAGACTTTTACTCCTAAACGTGCAACTATGCTTGTGTTGGTCCTACCGGTACTCACCGTATGCATCACTAGCTCTCTTTAAAAAAAAAAAGGCGGCTAATCCTATCCCTCTAACGCTAACCTCGATAGCCGTTTTCGCCGTGACGTAGAACGCTAAACGCGTCTATCGTCTCCCCTGTGCGAGTTCCACCGAAGGGAACACTTCTCTCGTGACTCGGAGTTCTCTAAAAACGCCGCTACCTGGGCTAACACGAGAACAATACAAGAACAATACGCACAGAGGTTTCTCCTATAGGGTCCATAGAATAGACTCAAACTTGCATGGACGGCTACAGAAAAGCAGGGATTCTCAAAGCTAAAACTGCTCCATTAAAGCAAACAAGCTTACATACGGCTTTCCCTTTCGGGAAACCCCAAGCACTTAGCACAAACCTGATTACCTTACAAGCTGCAGAGGATCGCGAGGACCTCCGTCACAAGCTAATTTACAAGGTGATATAGTACGGTGGTGGTAGTGGAGCACTCTTTGCTACTACTATTATGATGGATGATCTTGAGGGACTCGAGATCGGGTTCTTCATGAGAGTATGAGCGGTGTTGGCGGTGTTCTGCTTGGCGATCGTCGATCTGTGGGTGCGGATGATGGTGTTGAGGATCCGATCCTCCATGTATACGTCTGGCTTCTTCTTTTTATAGAGCGAGAAGGGCCTTCTGGAGAGTCATCTGTGCAGGGTCATCAATTATTGATGTCTTGCATGCATGGATAGCGACGCTCGTCGTGGCTTCTCCAGAATGTTGCTGGCATGCATCGTCTTTGATTATATCATCTGAGTGCATAGCCTTGATATTTGGCATGCACTTCGCCGCTTGATGGTGACCTTCTCTTCAATTGTCGCTGCGATGAGGCTTTAATCATCATCAACGATAACCAATCTTCATCTTATACGGTTATGCAGTTTCTTGAGCATATTTTTCGAAATTATTCTCTCGGGGTATGGATATGGCCTTCCACGCCGACATTGATTGATGTCGCATAACATCAAATCAAAAACTCTGGCATGTGTACAAGAACTTTTTACCTAAACGTGCAACTATGCTTGTGTTGGTCCTACTCGGTACTCACCGTATGCATCACTAGCTCTCTTTAACAAAAACAGCAGAGCTAATCCTATCCCTCTAACGCTAACCTGATAGCCGTTTTCCGTCGTGACGTAGAACGCTAAGACGCGTCTATCGTCTCCCCTGTGCAGTTCCACCCGAAGGGAACACTTCTCTCGTGACTCAGAGTTCTTTCAGAGTTCTCTAAAACGCCGCTACGGGCTAACACGAGAACAATACAAGAACAATACGCACTGAGAGGTTTCTCCTATAGGGTCCATAGAATAGACTCAAACTTACATGGACGGCTACGAAGTGCGAGGGATTCTCAAAGCTAAAACTCGCTCCATTAAAGCAAACAAGCTTACATACGGCTTTCCCTTTCGGGAAACCCCAAGCACTTAGCACAAACCTGATTACCTTACAAGCTGCAGAGGATCGTGAGGACCTCCGTCACAAGCTAATTTACAAGGTGATATAGTATGGTGGTGGTGGTAGTGGAGTACTACCGCTACTACTATTATGATGGATGATCTTCGGAGGGACTCGGAGATCGGGTTCTTCATGAGAGTATGAGTGGTGTTGGCGGTGTTACGCTTGGCGATCGCCGACCGTGGGTGCGGATGATGGTGTTGAGGATCCGATCCTCCATGTAGGCGTCCCGCTTCTTCTTTTTATAGAGCGAGAAGGGGCCTTACGGAGAGCTTTTCTGTGCGGGGTCATCAATTATTGATGTCTTGCATGCATGGATAGCGGCGAGCTCGTCGTGGCTTCTCCGTGAATGTTGGCATGCATCGTCTTTGATTATATCATGTATGCATGGAGTGCATAGCCTTGATATTTGGCATGCTCGCCGCATTGATGGTGACCTTCTCTTCAATTGTCGTCGATGAGGCTTTAATCATCATCAACAAGTAACCAATCTTCATCTTATACGTTATGCGGTTTCTTGAGCATATTTTTGAAATTATTCTACGGGGTATGGATATGGCCTTCCACGCCCGATTGATTGATGTCGCATAACATCAAATCAAAAACTCTGGCATGTGTATGTGTATTGTCCTACTCGGTACTGGTCGTATGCATCACTAGCTAGCTCTCTTTAACAAAAATAGCGGCTAATCCTATCCCTCTAACGCTAACGATAGCCGTTTTCCGTCGTGACGTAGAACGCTAAGACGCGTCTATCGTCTCCCCGTGCGAGTTCCACCGAAGGGAACACTTCTCTATGACTCGGGGGTTCTTTTCAGGAGTTCTCTAAAACGCCGCTACCCGGGCTAACACGAGAACAATACAAGAACAATACGCACATAGGTTTCTCCTATAGGGTCCATAGAATAGACTCAAACTTACATGGGACGGACTACGTAAAAGCGAGGGATTCTCAAAGCTAAAAGCGCTCCATTAAAGCAAACAAGCTTACATACGGCTTTCCCTTTCGGGAAACCCCAAGCACTTAGCACAAACTCGATTACCTTACAAGGCTGCGCAGAGGATCGCGAGGACCTCCGTCACAAGCTAATTTATAAGGTGATATAGTACGGTGGTGGTAGTGGAGTACTCTTTGCTACTACTATTATGATGGATGATCTTGAGAGGGACTCGCGAGATCGGGTTCTTCATGAGAGTATGAGTGGTGTTGGCGGTTGTCGATCGTCGCGGATGTCGGATGATGGTGTTGAGGATCCGATCCTCCATGTAGACGTCGGCTTCTTCTTTTTATAGAGCGAGAAGGGCCTTCGGATCGCCTTTTGTGGATAAGTCATACCGTGCTTATCTTCTTACGGGGGTCATCAATTATTGACATCTTGGATGCATGGATAGTCACGCTTCGAAGGGTGAGTGGCTTCTCGAGAGTCATGTTGCGGGGTCATCAATATTGATGTCTTGCATCTTGGATTATATCATCCGAGTGCATAGCCTTTGATATTTGTGCATAGCCTTGATAATTGGCATGCACTGGCGCTTGATGGTGACCTTCTCTTCAATTGTCGATCGATGAGGCTTTAATCATCATCAAGCAGTAACCAATCTTCATCTTATACGATTATGCGTTTCTTCGAGCATATTTTTCGAAATTATTTCTCGGGGTATGGATATGGCCTTCCACGCCCGATTGATTGATGTCGCATAACATCAAATCAAAAAACTCGCATGTGTATGTGTATAGTTATTCCCAGAACAAATTGTTGATAACACCTTATCAACATATGCAAATATATATATAGAACTTCCAATATATTGATCTTGCTTATTTAATCAATATCTTCAAAATCTGTATCCTCAGGTTGGCATATTAGATGGATATTCAACAATTCTCTGTATTCCTTTCTTAGTTGACTATCTTCACCATATTCAGGTTTAATCAATCTTCCAACGTCTCTTTGTATTAGCATGTATTCATTATAATATGCTTGGAAGAATATTTTTGTTATCTTATTTTGATACATCATATGATAGTTGCGGTCGAATATGACGTTACCTCCTAATTCTTTTTGATTCATTTGAATATTCTCCGATTATCATGATTCGTTTTCTTGGCAAATAATTCTTTATAATCTTCCTCCATTGTCCATATATTAGGAAATCTGTATGGACCCTTTTTTATATATATGTCATGGGTTGCTGGTCTTATTGGTTGTGTGAATTTTGGAGGATTGGAACAGAAATTGATCTTATATTTTCCAGGGATACGTATTAACTTCTTACATGCTTCTTTAATAGCCTTTCCAAGATCAGATTTATATATTTCTTCCAATGTACCATAAATATCATGCATTAGTCCATGATCTATAAGAGTTTGGAGTGATATAGCATCATTATTACTTCGTTGTATATTTCTAAAGTATTTCAAGTCTATATCGACCATGAATATTAGAAATCTTTGATGAGGCTTGATAATGACTATATCATCAATATGGATTATAGGAAAGATATTTGCTTTAATATAAATTCTGGATATCTTTCTTTTCCTTCATATTTTTTAAGAAGTATTCTTGTATATCTTGAAAGGTCTTGTATTGCCTTTCAGCATATTTTGCCCATATTAAGTCTGTAATATCTTGTGTAAAGTATGACAGGATATGTTCAGTTTGAAAACTTAATCTGGGAATGAGAAATTCTTGTGGAATATTATTCTCATATTTGCATCTTTCTTTTTCTAAACCTATATCTTCTGATTTATTTTTCTCAAATTTTAAATTTCTTTGTTATGTTATTCTTTCTATCTTTCTCGCTTGGTTGAGCATAGCATACATGCTTGTTTTAAAAACAAAGACTGCATGTAGCTCTTTCTTCTGGATCTTGATAATATATGCAATACACACATTTTATATTCATTCCTACAAAAGGAGATAAACATGTATCAGATAAAGTATGGTATTCTTCTTTCTTATGCTTGGAAACTATTTGTTCCATCATTTCAATTGTTAATCCAGATAATTCATCAATTAAATCTAATTCTTCTTCACTTGAATCCTTGTCTTCATCATATTCTATCTCATCTGTTTCTATGATTGAATATATTGATTCATCATCCATTATTTCATCATCACATACTAAGATATTTTCATTTACACTATCTATTATTAGAACCTTTTCTTGTTCTTCTTGCTTATTAGAATATCTTTTCTTATCTTTATTAGGACAAGTCCTCGCTTAAGTGATACGGAGAATTACGGATAAAACATCTGCAAGTACTATCATAATTCTTTCTAGGATTATATCTTCTTACATTTCTCTTATGTAAGAAAGGAGCTCTATTATCGGATCTTCGTAGAAAATATCTCTTCTTCATTCTTATATTATCATTTCTATACTTCTTAGGATATTTTTTATACTTAGATCTTTCTTCTCCATATGTCAATGGTATTTGAACTATATTATTACAAAAATTATAATCAGATTGCTTCATTGATCTTTGAGCTTGTATATTAGTGCATATCTTTCTTAATTGTTTAAAAACAAAAGTTATAGCCTGAGAGATATTATATGCATTGGTACTGTTTCTTTCTTATATTCTTCAAATATCATAGATCCTAAAGGATCGGCAACTTATGAAAATATTTTTCAACTATTCTGTATTATAACCTTGTTTAGCAGTTGTAGCATTATATAAATAATGTTGAGAAAAACTACTTTATCTTTTTCCAATTAATTAATGATAACTTTTCTAATTCTCTTAATCTTTCATTTTGTAAGACAGTAAAACCTAATTCAGGATCTTCTCCTATTACTATACTTGATATAATATTTGCAAAATTATGTGGATTACTACCAGCTCTTTTTAATTCTGCGTAAAATATAGGGAA
Organism: Hyparrhenia diplandra; assembly: GCA_015847255.1. Taxonomy (NCBI): domain Eukaryota; kingdom Viridiplantae; phylum Streptophyta; class Magnoliopsida; order Poales; family Poaceae; genus Hyparrhenia; species Hyparrhenia diplandra. The sequence goes on from JADLZK010000046.1 coordinate 20,463, forward strand.
AGATTCTACCCATTGTTCCCATAAAACTTTAACTGATTCTCCTAAAAAAGTTTCTAAATATGTAATCATATCTTCTACTCTATTTCCTATATTATGTTGATTCTGTATATATTTTTTGGACTATTAGGTTTTTCCATATCTTTGAGTATATTTGGCCAATCTATAGGATCATGTCTTTCGCTAAATTCAATATGGCACCATCATTTTTATGATTCGAAATTGAACTTTTTTTTCTCAAAATCTCTTCTTTTTGAACCCATATGAGTATATTTGCCTGGTATATAATTATATGTGGAATCATCTTTTTCTGGTGGCCATTTTCCTGGATTTCTAGTTGGTCTTGAACTTTCTCTTTCTGTTTCAACCTTAATTTCTGGGCCTCTTCTTCTTTTTGATGAAGAGGAAGATGGATCTATATCCATTGCTTCTATAAAATTATCTATTCTATGTAATTCTTCATATTCTAAGGGGTTTGTAACCTCTACCATATTATTATTGTTTAGCTCAATTATATCTTCATCATCTTCTTCATAGCTTTCTAACAACAACTTATTATTAATTTCCCATTGCTCATCTTCACTTATCTCATTTTCTTCCATATTTTCTATATTATTTTCTATTTCTTTTTGGGCCTTAATTTCAATTTGCTTTGACACAACTTCAAGTTTCTTTATTGGAACATTATTCTTTTTATTATTTAATTCTTTTTGCTTAAGTTGATTAAGTCTATAAATTTCCCTTATAAAATAAACTTCTTTTTCTCTTATAGCAGGCCATTTGCTTATTCCATTAGTAAAGTATTCATTAGGAATATTCTTTATCTTTTGTTCATAATGTTTTATTTCATTATCTATATCTAAAATTTCTATAAATTCACATATACTATTTCTTCTATTATCTACTGATTTTACTTCTGAACTAGATGTCTCTAAGTCATCTAGACTTCTATCTTCATAACCTACAAACCTAATACTAGTTGAACCTTCTTTACTTTCATAGCTTATAAAATCTTTTAGGTTGCTTTAAAATCTTTGGTTCTATAAGAGAACTTATATTCCACTCTTCACCTGCCCTTTCTTCAGTAACTTATTTTTAGAGGGCTCATAAATTTTATTCCTTTTTAGACTGCATATTTTCAATCACATTATTCACATTTATTTTATATTTTGTACCACTTCTATTAGTTAATCTTCCTAAGAATTCAATGCTTACTAATAAATTTGTTCCTTTAAAATCTTCATAGCCTTTAGTCTGGAAACCAAAAGCCATCTTATCTATAAATTCTCTTACTGGCATTAATAAATCTGGAGCTATATATGTTATTAGCATATTTTCATTCATGTCACCTTCTAAAAAACCTAATGCTGCTTTATTCACCGAATCCCATCTTTTATCTAGCAAAGTTATTAGGACTTTTGCTCCTAATTTCTTCCTTGTCATGCCTTTAATTCCTATGATATACATTCCTTGGTGAATATATCTATATCCAGAATATTTTAAACCATTCTCAATTTGTTTATTAACTATATTTAGTTGCACAGGATTATTTAACACACTTAATTCTACTTCTCTAGATATTCTGTATAGCCCATTTTTATTTTCAAACCAACCCATTTGATATATTTGTTGAGGTTTTATTTTTCTTAAGGTATTTTTCTGATATCTTTCAAGATCTCTTTCTACATCTATCATTTCTTCTAATGTTTCAACACTTTCACATCCTCCTGTTATTTTGTCCATAAGCCCAAAAGGTCTTATGTCTCTATTTACTACTTGGAGTGATTTGTCTCTTCTAGATAAGCTGTCAGGTATTTCCATTTATCTGAATTTAAAGATCTATTAACTACTTCTGTGGATGATAGCACAATTTCTTTGTTATGCTCAACGATATTAGTATTCTCAAGTTTGTTATATAGATATGTTATATCCTTTTTAATATAATCAATATTCTGACTACTTCTTCCTAGATAAGTTTTACTTTCTTCCAAAGCTTGTAAAGCTAATTCTAACTTGTTATTGATAACTGAATATTGTTCTTTTAACTGCTTATGCTCTTTTTGAAGACCTTCAAATTTTAATTCTAAATCGTCTTGTCTTTTACCCCAAGTTATATAGAAATTATGTATTAAGTCTACTAATAGATTTATTTGACCGTGTGAAGTATGCCAAGTATGTTCTTCAGAACTATTCGATGCACTTGATATTTATGTTTTCTTTAGTCTTTACAGACTTTCCAGTATTAATTTCTAAATTCAAATAATGTAGTTTTTCAATTTTTACTAAATTTTTGGTAACCACTTAAATATTATTAATATTGGGGAAATATTCGGATTCGAAATTCAAATTTTAAAATTCACGAGTTACTATTCACGGCGCTATTCAAATTCAAGTATTACTATTCAAATTTGTGTCACTATTCAAAATATTTGACACTATTCAAATTGAAATTATGAATAGCGCAAGAGCACTTCACGCGGGAGTGGCTCGGGCACTTCAATTATTTCTACTATTCAAGCACTATGCAAGGCACTTATATATGAGTGAGTGCAAAATGAGTGCTTGATTATTATGCTACTATTTGGAGCATATCGGTGGATAACGGATGAATTATGCGTGATTAGGGATATTCGTGAGTATTGATAGCGATGTGTGCGTGAATATGAGTGAGTGCGTGATTATTAGTGAACTCAATTAGTGAATATTCTCTAGCGCGATGCGGGATGATATGCGGAATTAAAATTCACAGGATCTTTGTAAGGCTGATACCAGAACTTTTACTCCTAAACGTGCGACTATGCTTGTGTTGGTCCTACTCGGTACTCACCGTATGCATCACTAGCTCTCTTTAACAAAAAACAGCAGCTAATCCTATCCCTCTAACGCTAACCCGATAGCCGTTTTTCCGTCGTGACGTTGAACGCTAAGACGTCTATCGTCTCCCGGTGCAGTTCCACCCGAAGGGAACACTTCTCTGTGACTCAGAGTTCTTTCAGAGTTCTCTAAAACGCCGCTACCTGGGCTAACACGAGAACAATACAAGAACAATACGCACAGAGGCTTCTCCTATAGGGTCCCTAGCATAGACTCAAACTTACATGGACGGCTACAGAAAAGCAGGGATTCTCAAAGCTAAAACTGCTCCATTAAAGCAAACAAGCTTACATACGGCTTTCCCTTTCGGGAAACCCCAAGCACTTAGCACAAACCTGATTACCTTACAAGCTGCAGAGGATCGCGAGGACCTCCGTCACAAGCTAATTTACAAGGTGATATAGTACAGTGGTGGTAGTGGAGTACTACTGCTACTACTATTATGATGGATGATCTTCAGAGGGACTCTGAGATCGGGTTCTTCATGAGAGTATGAGTGGTGTTGGCGGTGTTCTGCTTGGCGATCGTCGATCTGTGGGTGCGGATGATGGTGTTGAGGATCCGATCCTCCTTGTAGACGTCTGGCTTCTTCTTTTTATAGAGCGAGAAGGGCCTTCTGGATCGCCTTTGTGGATAAGTCTTCAGCACCGTCAAGCTTATCTTCTGGAGACCTTCAACATGGCGTATTTGAAAGTGACATCTTCAATTATCGGTGGTTCAGCGTCATCCTGATCTTCTGAAGGGTGAGTGAGCTTTCTGGAGAGTCATCTGTGTAGGGTCATCAATTATTGATGTCTTGTATGCATGGATAGCGACGCTCGTCGTGGCTTCTCCAGAATGTTGCTGGCATGCATCGTCTTTGATTATATCATCTGAGTGCATAGCCTTGATATTTGGCATGCACTGCTGCTTGATGGTGACCTTCTCTTCAATTGTCGTCTGATGAGGCTTTAATCATCATCAACAGTAACCAATCTTCATCTTATACAGTTATGCAGTTTCTTCGAGCATATTTTTTGAAATTATTCTCTGGGGTATGGATATGGCCTTCCACGCCCGATTGATTGATGTCGCATAACATCAAATCAAAAACTCTGGCATGTGTATGTGTATGTTATTGTCTTTTACTCCTAAACGGTACTCATGCTTATGTTGGTCATCACTAGCTCTCTTTAACAAAAACTAGCTCTCTTTAACAAAGCAGCAGCCTAATCCTATCCCTCTAACGCTAACCCGATAGCCGTTTTCCGTCGTGACGTAGAACGCTAAGACGTCTATCGTCTCCCCGTGCGTTCCACCCGAAGGGAACACTTCAGGTGACTCGAGTTCTTTTCGAAGTTCTCTAAAACGCCGCTACCCGGGCTAACACGAGAACAATACAAGAACAATACGCACATAGGTTTCTCCTATAGGGTCCATAGAATAGACTCAAACTTACATGGACGGCTCGTAAAAGCGAGGGGATTCTCAAAGCTAAATCGCTCCATTAAAGCAAACAAGCTTACATACGGCTTTCCCTTTCGGGAAACCCCAAGCACTTAGCACAAACCCGATTACCTTACAAGCCGCAGAGGATCGCGAGGACCTCCGTCACAAGCTAATTTATAAGGTGATATAGTACAGTGGTGGTAGTGGAGTACTACCGCTACTACTATTATGATGGATGATCTTTCGAGGGACTCGAGATCGGGTTCTTCATGAGAGTATGAGTGGTGTTGGCGGTGTTACGTTGTCGATCGATGTCGTAGGTGCGGATGATGGTCGAAGGATGGTGCTCCATGAGGATCCGCTTCCTTTTTATATGTAGAGGGCCTTTCGGGCTTTTTGGATAAGTCTTCAGCACCGTCAAGCTTTTTATAGACCTTCAACGTGGCGTATTTGAAGTGACATCTTCGGAGAGTCATCGATCTTCTCGAAGGGTGAGTGAGCTTTACGGAGGTCATCCGTGCGGGGTCATCAATTATTGATGTCTTGCATGCATGGATAGCGACACTCGTCGTGGCTTCTCCAGAATGTTGCTCGCATGCATCGTCTTTGATTATATCATCTGAGTGCATAGCCTTGATATTTGGCATGCACTGCTGCTTGATGGTGACCTTCTCTTCAATTGTCGCCCGATGAGGCTTTAATCATCATCAACAAGTAACCAATCTTCATCTTATACGTTATGTGCGGTTTCTTGAGCATATTTTTTGAAATTATTCTCTGGGGTATGGATATGGCCTTCCACGCCCGATTGATTGATGTCGCATAACATCAAATCAAAAACTCTGGCATGTGTATGTGTATAGTTATTCCCCCGAACAAATTGTTGATAACACCTTATCAACATATGCAAATATATATATAGAACTTCCAATATATTGATCTTGCTTATTTAATCAATATCTTCAAAATCTGTATCCTCAGGTTGGCATATTAGATGGATATTCAACAATTCTCTGTATTCCTTTCTTAGTTGACTATCTTCACCATATTCAGGTTTAATCAATCTTCCAACGTCTCTTTGTATTAGCATGTATTCATTATAATATGCTTGGAAGAATATTTTTGTTATCTTATTTTGATACATCATATGATAGTTGCAAATCGAATATGACGTTACCTCCTAATTCTTTTTGCTTCATTTGAATATTCTCCGATTATCATGATTCTTTTTCTTGGCAAATAATTCTTTATAATCTTCCTCCATTGTCCATATATTAGGAAATCTGTATGGACCCTTTTTTTATATATATGTCATGGGTTGTTGGTCTTATTGGTTGTGTGAATTTTGGAGGATTGGAACGTAAATTGATCTTATATTTTCGAGGATACGTATTAACTTCTTACATGCTTCTTTAATAGCCTTTCCAAGATCGATTTATATATTTCTTCCAATGTACCATAAATATCATGCATTAGTCCATGATCTATAAGAGTTTGGAGTGATATAGCATCATTATTACTTCGTTGTATATTTCTAAAGTATTTCAAGTCTATATCGACCATGAATATTAGAAATCTTTGATGAGGCTTGATAATGACTATATCATCAATATGGATTATAGGAAAGATATTTGCTTTAATATAAATTCACGGATATCTTTCTTTTCCTTCATATATTTTTAAGAAGTATTCTTGTATATCTTGAAAGGTCTTGTATTGCCTTTCAAAGCATATTTTGCCCATATTAAGTCTGTAATATCTTGTGTAAAGTATGACAGGATATGTTCGATTTGAAAACTTAACGGGAATGAGAAATTCTTGTGGAATATTATTCTCATATTTGCATCTTTCTTTTTCTAAACCTATATCTTCTCGATTTATTTTTCTCAAATTTTAAATTTGTTTGTTATGTTATTCTTTCTATCTTTCTCGCTTGGTTGAGCATAGCATACATGCTTGTTTTTAAACAAAGACGCATGTAGCTCTTTCTTCCGGATCTTGATAATATATGCAATACACACATTTTATATTCATTCCTGCAAAAGGAGATAAACATGTATCAGATAAAGTATGGTATTCTTCTTTCTTATGCTTGGAAACTATTTGTTCCATCATTTCAATTGTTAATCCAGATAATTCATCAATTAAATCTAATTCTTCTTCACTTGAATCCTTGTCTTCATCATATTCTATCTCATCTGTTTCTATGATTGAATATATTGATTCATCATCCATTATTTCATCATCACATACTAAGATATTTTCATTTTACACTATCTATTATTAGAACCTTTTCTTGTTCTTCTTGCTTATTAGAATATCTTTTCTTATCTTTATTAGGACAAGTCCTGCTTAAGTGATCTGGAGAATTACAGATAAAACATCTGCAAGTACTATCATAATTCTTTCTAGGATTATATCTTCTTACATTTCTCTTATGTAAGAAAGGAGCTCTATTATCAGATCTTCGTAGAAAATATCTCTTCTTCATTCTTATATTATCATTTCTATACTTCTTAGGATATTTTTTATACTTAGATCTTTCTTCTCCATATGTCAATGGTATTTGAACTATATTATTACAAAAATTATAATCAGATTGCTTCATTGATCTTTGAGCTTGTATATTAGTGCATATCTTTCTTAATTGTTTAAAAACAAAAGTTATAGCCTGAGAGATATATTATATGCATTGGTACTGTTTCTTTCTTATATTCTTCAAATATCATAGATCCTAAAGGATCTGGCAACTTATGAAAATATTTTTCAACTATTCCTGTATTATAACCTTGTTTAGCAGTTGTAGCATTATATAAATAATGTTGAGAAAACTGCTTTATCTTTTTCCAATTAATTAATGATAACTTTTCTAATTCTCTTAATCTTTCATTTTGTAAGACAGTAAAACCTAATTCAGGATCTTCTCCTATTACTATACTTGATATAATATTTGCAAAATTATGTGGATTACTACCATCTCTTTTTAATTCTACGTAAAATATAGGGAAAGATTCTACCCATTGTTCCCATAAAACTTTAACTGATTCTCCTAAAAAAGTTTTTAAATATGTAATCATATCTTCTACTCTATTTCCTATATTATGTTGATTCTGTATATATTTTTGGACTATTAGGTTTTTCCATATGCTGAGTATATTTGGCCAATCTATAGGATCATGTGCTGCTAAATTCAATATGGCACCATCATTTTTATGATTCTGAAATTGAACTTTTTTCTCAAAATCTCTTCTTTTTGAACCCATATGAGTATATTTGCCTGGTATATAATTATATGTGGAATCATCTTTTTCTGGTGGCCATTTTCCTGGATTTCTAGTTGGTCTTGAACTTTCTCTTTCTGTTTCAACCTTAATTTCTGGGCCTCTTCTTCTTTTTGATGAAGATGAAGATGGATCTATATCCATTGCTTCTATAAAATTATCTATTCTATGTAATTCTTCATATTCTAAGGGGTTTGTAACCTCTACCAAATTATTATTATTGTTTAGCTCAATTATATCTTCATCATCTTCTTCATAGCTTTCTAACAACAACTTATTATTAATTTCCCATTGCTCATCTTCACTTATCTCATTTTCTTCCATATTTTCTATATTATTTTCTATTTCTTTTTGGGCCTTAATTTCAGTTTGCTTTGACACAACTTTAAGTTTCTTTATTGGAACATTATTCTTTTTATTATTTAATTCTTTTTGCTTAAGTTGATTAAGTCTATAAATTTCCCTTATAAAATAAACTTCTTTTTCTCTTATATAGGCCATTTGCTTATTCCATTAGTAAAGTATTCATTAGGAATATTCTTTATCTTTTGTTCATAATGTTTTATTTCATTATCTATATCTAAAATTTCTATAAATTCACATATACTATTTCTTCTATTATCTACTGATTTTACTTCTGAACTAGATGTCTCTAAGTCATCTAGACTTCTATCTTCATAACCTACAAACCTAATACTAGTTGAACCTTCTTTACTTTCATAGCTTATAAAATCTTTAGGTTGCTTTAAAATCTTTGGTTCTATAAGAGAACTTATATTCCACTCTTCACCTGCCCTTTCTTCAGAACTTATTTTTAGAGGGCTCATAAATTTTATTCCTTTAGACTGCATATTTTCAATCACATTATTCACATTTATTTTATATTTTGTACCACTTCTATTGGTTAATCTTCCTAAGAATTCAATGCTTACTAATAAATTTGTTCCTTTAAAATCTTCATAGCCTTTAGTCTGGAAACCAAAAGCCATCTTATCTATAAATTCTCTTACTGGCATTAATAAATCTGGAGCTATATATGTTATTAGCATATTTTCATTCATGTCACCTTCTAAAAAACCTAATGCTGCTTTATTCACCGAATCCCATCTTTTATCTAGCAAAGTTATTAGGACTTTTGCTCCTAATTTCTTCCTTGTCATACCCTTAATTCCTATGATATACATTCCTTGGTGAATATATCTATATCCGAATATTTTAAACCATTCTCAATTTGTTTATTAACTATATTTAGTTGCACGGGATTATTTAACACACTTAATTCTACTTCTCTAGATATTCTCAGTATAGCCCATTTTTATTTTCAAACCAACCCATTTGATATATTTGTTGAGGTTTTATTTTTCTTAAGGTATTTTTCTGATATCTTTCAAGATCTCTTTCTACATCTATCATTTCTTCTAATGTTTCAACACTTTCACATCCTCCTGTTATTTTGTCCATAAGCCCTAAAGGTCTTATGTCTCTATTTACTACTTGGAGTGATTTGTCTCTTCTAGATAATTTGTCGGGTATTTCCATTTATCTGAATTTAAAGATCTATTAACTACTTACGTGGATGATAGCACAATTTCTTTGTTATGCTCAACGATATTAGTATTCTCAAGTTTGTTATATAGATATGTTATATCCTTTTTAATATAATCGAGTATTCGACTACTTCTTCCTAAATAAGTTTTACTTTCTTCCAAAGCTTGTAAAGCTAATTCTAACTTGTTATTGATAACTGAATATTGTTCTTTTAACGCTTATGCTCTTTTTGAAGACCTTCAAATTTTAATTCTAAATCGTCTTGTCTTTTACCCCAAGTTATATAGAAATTATGTATTAAGTCTACTAATAGATTTATTTGACCGTGTGAAGTATGCCAAGTATGTTCTTTGAACTATTCGATCTGCACTTGATATTTATGTTTTCTTTAGTCTTTACAGACTTTCCAAAGATTAATTTCTAAATTCAAATAATGTAGTTTTTCAATTTTTACTAAATTTTTGGTAACCACTTAAATATTATTAATATTGGGGAAATATTCGGATTCGAAATTCAAATTTTAAAAATCACGAGTTACTATTCACAAAGACTATTCCAATTCAAGTATTACTATTCAAATTCGTGGTACTATTCAAAATATTGGCCCTATTCAAATTCGGAATATGAATAGCGCTCGAGCACTCACACGTGAGTGTCTGAAGCACTAAAATTGCTTACTATTAAAGCACTATGCAAGGCACTTATATATGATATATGGGATGCTAGAGTGCGTGTGAAATTATATAATATTCAGATTTACTGTATATCGAGAGCGACTTCTTGATTATTATGCACGTGATTAGTGATTATTCGTGAGTATTACTATTGAACGACAAGCGACACTTGCGTGAATATTCGTGAGTGCGTGATTATTAGTGAACTCAATTAGTGAATATTCTCTACCGCGATGCGAGATGATATGCGGAATTAAAATTCACAGGATCTTTGTAAGGCTGATACCAGAACTTTTTACCTAAACGTGCAACTATGCTTGTGTTGGTCCTACTCGGTACTCACCGTATGCATCACTAGCTCTCTTTAACAAAAACAGCAGCAGCTAATCCTATCCCTCTAACGCTAACCTGATAGCCGTTTTCCGTCGTGACGTAGAACGCTAAGACGTCTATCGTCTCCCCAGGCAGTTCCACCCGAAGGGAACACTTCTCTGTGACTCAGAGTTCTTTCAGAGTTCTCTAAAACGCCGCTACCTGGGCTAACACGAGAACAATACAAGAACAATACGCACAGAGGTTTCTCCTATAGGGTCCATAGAATAGACTCAAACTTACATGGACGGCTACGAAAGCGAGGGGATTCTCAAAGCTAAAACTGCTCCATTAAAGCAAACAAGCTTACATACGGCTTTCCCTTTCGGGAAACCCCAAGCACTTAGCACAAACCTGATTACCTTACAAGCTGCAGAGGATCGCGAGGACCTCCGTCACAAGCTAATTTACAAGGTGATATAGTACAGTGGTGGTAGTGGAGTACTACTGCTACTACTATTATGATGGATGATCTTCAGAGGGACTCTGAGATCGGGTTCTTCATGAGAGTATGAGTGGTGTTGGCGGTGTTCTGCTTGGCGATCGTCGATCTGTGGGTGCGGATGATGGTGTTGAGGATCCGATCCTCCATGTAGACGTCTGGCTTCTTCTTTTTATAGAGCGAGAAGGGCCTTCTGGATCGCCTTTGTGGATAAGTCTTCAGCACCGTCAAGCTTATCTTCTGGAGACCTTCAACGTGGCGTATTTGAGAGTGACATCTTCAATTATCGGTGGTTCAGCGTCATCCTGATCTTCTGAAGGGTGAGTGAGCTTTCTGGAGAGTCATCTGTGCAGGGTCATCAATTATTGATGTCTTGCATGCATGGATAGCGACACTCGTAGTGGCTTCTACAGAATGTTGCTGGCATGCATCGTCTTTGATTATATCATCTGAGTGCATAGCCTTGATATTTGGCATGCACTGCTGCTTGATGGTGACCTTCTCTTCAATTGTCGTCTGATGAGGCTTTAATCATCATCAACAGTAACCAATCTTCATCTTATACAGTTATGCAGTTTCTTCGAGCATATTTTTCGAAATTATTCTCTGGGGTATGGATATGGCCTTCCACGCCCGATTGATTGATGTCGCATAACATCAAATCAAAAACTCTGGCATGTGTATGTGTATAGTATGGATATGGCCTTCCACGCCCGATTGATTGATGTCGCATAACATCAAATCAAAACTCTCGCGATCCTCTGCAGCTTGTAAGGTAATCAGGGTTTGTGCTAAGTGCTTGGGGTTTCGAAAAGGAAAGCCGTATGTAAGCTGTTTGCTTTAATGGAGCAGTTTTAGCTTTGAGAATCCCTGTTTTTCTGTAGCCGTCCATGTAAGTTTGAGTCTATGCTAGGGACCCTATAGGAGAAGCCTCTGTGCGTATTGTTCTTGTATTGTTCTCGTGTTAGCCCAGGTAGCGGCGTTTTAGAGAATTGGCGAAAGAACTCGAGTCATGAGAAGTGTTCCTTCGGGTGGAACGCGCTGGGGAGACGATAGACGTCTTAGCGTTCTACGCCACGACGGAAAACGGCTATCGTTAGCGTTAGAGGGATAGGATTAGCTGCTCTTTGTTTTTGTTAAAGAGAGCTACACATACACATGCGAGTTTTTGATTTGATGTTATGCGACATCAATCAATCGGGCGTGGAAGGCCATATCCATACCCCGAGAGAATAATTTCAAAAAAATATGCTCAAGAAACCGCATAAGCGTATAAGATGAAGATTGGTTCTCGTTGATGATGATTAAAGCCTCATCGGGCGACAATTGAAGAGAAGGTCACCATCAAGCGGCCAGTGCATGCCAAATATCAAGGCTATGCACTTTCGGATGATATAATCAAAGACGATGCATGCCAGCAACATTCTGGAGAAGCCACGACGAGCGTCGCTATCCATGCATACAAGACATCAATAATTGATGACCCTGCACAGATGACTCTCCAGAAAGCTCACTCACCCTTCAGAAGATCAGGATGACGCTGAACCACCGATAATTGAAGATGTCACTTTCAAATACGCCATGTTGAAGGTCTCCAGAAGATAAGCTTGACGGTGCTGAAGACTTATCCACAAAGGCGATCCAGAAGGCCCTTCTCGCTCTATAAAAAGAAGAAGCCGGGACGTCTACAAGGAGCATCGGATCCTCAACACCATCATCCGCACCCACAGATCGACGATCGCCAAGCAGAACACCGCCAACACCACTCATACTCTCATGAAGAACCCGATCTCAGAGTCCCTCTGAAGATCATCCATCATAATAGTAGTAGCAGTAGTACTCCACTACCACCACTGTACTATATCACCTTGTAAATTAGCTTGTGACGGAGGTCCTCGCGATCCTCTGCAGCTTGTAAGGTAATCAGGTTTGTGCTAAGTGCTTGGGGTTTCCCGAAAGGGAAAGCCGTATGTAAGCTTGTTTGCTTTAATGGAGCGATTTTAGCTTTGAGAATCCCCGCTTTTCGTAGCCGTCCATGTAAGTTTGAGTCTATGCTAGGGACCCTATCGGAGAAGCCTGTGCGTATTGTTCTTGTATTGTTCTCGTGTTAGCCCGGTAGTAGCGGTTTTAGAGAACTCGAAAGAACTCGAGTCACAGAGAAGTGTTCCCCTTCGGGTGGAAGCGCACGGGGAGGCGATAGGCGTCTTAGCGTTCTACGTCCACGACGGAAAACGGCTATCAGGTTAGCGTTAGAGGGATAGGATTAGCTGCTGTTTTTGTTAAAGAGAGCTAGTGATGCATACGGTGAGTACCGAGTAGGACCAACACAAGCATAGTCGCACGTTTAGGAGTAAAAGTTCTGGTATCAGCTCGACAACGGGGTCTCGCAGCTCGACCCCGGCGCCCACGGGGACGGGGCACGATCGCGACAACGGGGGAGGCGCCGACGACGGGGACGAGAGAGGTGAGCGGTGGCGGGGAGGAGAAGGAGGAGCACCGCTAGCGGTGACACCGGGGCCGGCCAACAGCCCCGCGAAGCCGGCGCGAAGCGAATCACCAACCTGGTGATTCAATTTCGGCCGGGCTATCTCTCTGGCCGGCCAGGCGTGGCCGGGCTAGGATGGGCCATTTGGGAACCAAACATCCAAAATGTGGCTCATCCTAGCCTAGCCACCACAATTTTGGGCAACCAAACACAGCCTTTGTGGCTAATACAACACGATACCCAACAGATAGCTAATACAACACGATACCCAACCAACGCGGTTTTCCCACAACCGTATGCGCGCGTCTCCACTATCTGACGCCTGCATGTTATCTTTGTCTCCATTGAGATTCGCGCCCAGTCAACACTCCACCCTCACCTTTCTCATTCCCTCTCATTCTCACGTTCCTTCTTTTCCTTTTACCTGCTCACTTTTTCTTGCTTTCATTCCCAACTTTCACATCTCGGATTCCTTCCCTTCTTTCCATTCCCAGATTCCCTCTTCAACACCTCTCTCTCTCCATCTCCGTCTCTCCCTCCGCCTCCCTCTCCTGCTTTCTTCTTATATATATATATATATATATATATATTTATATATATATATATATATATATATATATATCCTATATATATATATATTTACCCTATATATATATCCTATATATATATATATATAGGATCCCGCTATTTAGAGCCTTAGGCTCTATACAGTATTTAGAGCGCCGGCGGTAGTACTAGGAACTCCGGCGAGCTCCTTGAAACGTAAAAGAAAGTTCATTTATGTTTTGAATGTCCCCCGCATCAATCAATGTCTTCAGCGTGGTGCTGATTGCACAACCGTAAATTGAAGAGAATTTACTGACAAAATCGTCCGCAAGAGTAAAAGGTGGAATTTGTTGTGTTGCATGCACTTTTTGTAAGAGTAAAAAGTAACTGTAGATTACGGTCTCAAACTTTCTATAGTTGTAAAGTCTGTTGCGGCAACAATAAAAGAAGTACACTTTTACTCTTACATACCGTCTGAAGGAATAGAAGGATTTTTTTAATGCCTTGCATCCAAATATTAAAGAAAGAGAATTAAATGGGTTCATGCAACCGTACATTGATTCTAACAGAAGTATTTGCATGTCTTTGTAGTAGTAAATTCACATGTGCTTGACCATACTTATTATTTCACAAGTAATAATAATAAAAACCGATGATTTTTTAGTTGGGTACCTTTTTTTACTTCCGCGGTGGTAAATATTTTTTCAACCAAATTCCCCACAACCGTAAATTTGAGTTTTCTTGTTTCTTTCAAAATCTTAGTAGTTCAGTAGTAATTTTCGGAATCCCTCTGTATATGATTAGAAAATTATTTCAGAAGAATTAGAATTAGGATAATCTGTCGCACGCAAAAGTAAATGTTTGTGTGGATGGGAGGTTCTTTAATTCACCGTAATATTTGCATGGTGGTTAAATTTTATTGTGAGTTAATAGTTTGGTGGGCTTCAGTTACCAAAACAAACGTTCACTTGTGTTTTTTAACACAAAAAACCTTTGTGCATGCAATAAGGGACAAGGTAAATCAGTATTTTGCGTATACTAGTAGTAATTTGTTTCGTTTTAACGATGAATGAGGGCACATGAAAAGAAATAGTAGTAAACTGTACACAATTTGTCTCTGGACGTTTCTGCAATCTTCTGCTTTTCTGAATTAAGTAGTACTATTCTTCTTTTTATCTTTGAATTAGTAGTAATATACTTTTCTGAATTAGTAGTAATATTCCTACCGGTTGTGATCCGTGACCGTAAAGAAAAGAAGGAAGTTGTATGCAACCGTCCCCACAAAAAGCTGTTTCGCAGTCATTACTGCTAAGGCTGGCCATCTCGCCCCGTAGAATCAACACGTTTGCACTGTGAGCACCGGTAGAGTAATTGTGTAAACGTAAAAGCTGATTCAACTCTTGTTTGCATACTGCAAAAGTACTACCGCCATGCAAATAGACTCATACTATATAATTGTGACCGTAATTCCCGCAAAAAGTAGATCATATACAACTGCAAAAAGAAAGGAAGCATCCTGTGATCCTTCCCGATCGTGAGTTCTTCTAACCGTAATTCACCTCTATGAAAGTCAAATAGTAATAATTCCTCATTCATCGTTAATACATATGCATGAATCTTTGAACCAAAATCAGCAAAACTTATTGCATTCTTTCTGTACAAAGAAAATTCATAAAAAATAATCTAGCAGCCGCTGTTCTTTGACACATGCACCTCTGTGCCAATCATGAGCAACAAGGCATGTCTCGGGAACAATTTCTATCTCAAAATGAACTAAGAAAGAGAGACGAAGAGTAAGAAAAAAAAACAGCAGCAAAGATCAAAAGCAGCACATGCACGGTTTAGTGGCTGCGGGCAGGACCTCAATCCCGGCCGCCACAGAGATCACGAAAACGTGCGGCTGTTCTTCCACCAGGACATGTCAGGGGAGCCACCTCGACGGCCATCGGGGTCGGGGGGTTGGGAGGCCTGCTAGCGCTGCAGTGGTCGTTGCGATGGGAAGCCGCGTCTGCTTCCCTCCCGCGTGGCCCCGGAGGCGCGGGCAACCGGCAGCACGCACGAAGAGCTCGAGGAACCTGCACGCGGCCTCCACGTCGGGGCTGTCCGCACGGATGTAGTAGCGGCCGACGGCGCTGAGCATGAGCGCGACCATCGTAGGGGAACCCAGCCCATGCCGCCGCAGACACCAGAGAGGAGAAGGCCATTGACGTCTAGTGGAGGGTGAAGCCATCGATGGCCGGTGAGTGGCAAGCTGTGCCGACGGCGGACGCCAGATGCCGCTGCACTGATGCATAGTCGCAGGTCGCCCCTGCCACGCGCAACACGCGCTGCTCGATCTGTCCGGGTGGATGAAGGAGCCGCGCTGCCGGTGGCGAAGCAGGAGCAGACGCGGCCGCGGGAGGCGAAGCGGGAGCATCGATGCAACGTCCTGAGCCGAGGAAGCCTGCCACGCGGCGAATATAAAAAGGCCCCGACAATTGAATGCCTCGGCGAAGTTCGCGGGAGGAAGTAAATGCAGCGAAGTACGTGGGCTAGAATTACGGTTGAGACATCTAGCATTTACGGTTGCAGGATTGGTTCTGGAAGACCATCGGCAGGCCACGGTTGGACATATTTGCGGTTATGGTACAAACAATTACGGTTGTGGGATTGTTAATAAAGTTCGCCGGAAGTAGGCGGCGCTCCGCCGTGGCTCCTAATAGTATTTAGAGTACATATATATATATATATATATATATATATATATATATATATATATATATATATATATATAGGGGGCGCTAAAGTAGTACCCAGGGTAGTGATTATTAATCACTACCCGAGCCCCCCGCGCCTGCAGCACCACGGGATCGCTCCTCCCACTGGTCTGACGTCCGTATACCGTCCGTATACCTCCCTCCACCATCGGCCTGGCGTCCGTACAGATTTTGCATCGCCGACGATTCTGTTTTTTTTTCCCCCATTTTTGTGTCGCCACGTGCGGTTATTTAGTTATTCCTTTTCTATTTCTTTTATAATTTTTTTGCTCCAACTCGTTTTTCCTTTGTTCCGTCTCCTGTTTTTATTAAATCTTCCCACATGTTCCAAGCTTTTATGTTCTTTTTACACGTACAGATTCTACTAGTCTTTTTTTTGGAGTTTTTATGCAAACAAGATTTTTGTTTTTTGTTTTTGTAGACAAACAAGTTATGCAACTATCCAAAGTCTTGTTTTGTGATCACGATTATTTTTTCTCCTCTCCCTTAAATTTTCGAATAGACAACAGTACATATTGCAAACAATGAATATAACAAGCGACATTTGTGATTAAAAGGCAGATAACTTTAATTTGGGAAAAATACATGTATTGATAAATGTCATGATAGATCATATAACAAGCATAACTCCAAGCAGACTCAGTTCCACAGTAGTCGCAGTTACATTTGTAATTAGTTATTGTAGAACTCATCGATGTGATTAGTACCAACGATTGGAATGGTGCCGACTCCAAATGGTGCATTTGCCCCAGGTTGACTTTAGCTGTAGTAGAACATGATCAGAAAACAGGTGGAAGAAGAGAGTTACCAAATTAAGGTATTGTATTATACTAATCTAAATGGATCAACTAGAAGCCTGAAATGAACATTAGTGACTTGAAAAAACTATTACGAACCCTGTTTCAAAGATGTCACCTAGGCATCTAGATGCACACGCAGTCTTGACTGGGTGGCATGAGCAAAAAAGAAGCTGCTAATTAATCCAACAGTTAGTATATCAAAGCAGCAATAATTGAAATGTAATAAGTAAATCATAATTACCTCTTGTGTCAACATCAGTATAATTTCTGGCAGCTAAATAACCTTCATTGGAATTATACACACTAGGGTTCCAACAACACACGGCAAATTATATTACTTTATTCTCAGAAATGGGGAAAGAACTAATACATCCATGTCCTCTCGCCCCTCTCTAATGGCCAAACCACCAATTGCTTCACCTGTCAAGAGGAGAATTTTAATGATTAAAAATTGAGTATGCCATGCATACAGATTTACAGATCATATAAAAGGAAACAATAGGTGTAGTTTTTGAAATGAATGTTTTGGGCTACATATATCTTTAGACATAGCTATTTCACCAAAAAAATCAATATATTGGTTAATCAAAAAATTCACAAAAGGTCCCTAGAAATTTAGGGGATCTTAGCCATGCAAGCAATTAATTATGAAGGGAAAAAATCTCACTTGATATTATCCAAACAGCAGGAGTGCACAACATATATTCATCCAGCTCAAACAAGTGAGGTCACTCCAAACTATTAAAAAATGCACTAAATCTAAATCACTAAAATGTAGCTATTTTTGACAGAATGTACTGGAAAATGGTCGCTGGCCTAATCCAAATGGTGATTATTGCCTGCATAAGAAATTTGCCAGTCTACCATATAGAGTAAACAAATTATTTGACCTTTCTTTTGCCGAATCACAGTGTAGCTACATAGTGACTTGATGATATCTAAGGTAGGTGTAGTATTTAATCAGCACCACTCTTGATTTTTTTCTTTTAAATTCTTAAGAACACTAATGAGGATAGTGCATCCACAATTCACATTCACAGTTGGTATTGGTCACTGTTACAGCACTGAACCAGCATTGGTAGCCAAGACAAACTCACCATGCTGAAATTGAAGAGGGGTCGTGGCCGTGACCTGCACCAACAATCGAACACTTGCAGGGACATCCTGCACTCAAATCATCAAATCGAATCAAGAAGCTTGTTTAGGAGATTCCCATGTATGTTAGCAGCCTGTTTGACAGCATTTTGACACGTTCTGCAGTAACACAATGATGCGTCTATTAGCACGTAAATATGATAACACCAATAATGAAAGAGACCTTTCTAGTTGTATTAGAGCTATATGTAACTAAACAAAGGTTGTTAGAGCTATAAGTAACTAAGTTATCTATTTCTCTGAGTAATTTGATTAATTTCAGAAAATAGTATAATAGAGAAAATGAAGAAACTAATTAAAGACAAAACATATGTACACTTAGAAGTTTAGGCTAAATGCCAGTAAACCATAGTAAAGCCGAATCAGGCTGTTGCCAATGCCATGATATCAATTTTACTAGCATAAATAGGTACTTTAAGCCTCTCCTTATCAGCTAATAAAAAGGATTAGATTGCAATCAAGTAGTCCTATGAAGGAGTCAATCTACAGCTTCAACACGTAACAGAAAATTAGGATTGGAAATCAATTAACCAGGTAGCAAGAGGCAACGGGCAAGGAAAGGAGGCTAACCTGCATATCACAAGGACATAGGTGCGTAGTATAAGGGGCAACGACATGAGATGGTTCGATGTCTAGCAGATAGTGTGCGTCAATGGCGCTAGACCTCCAGCCACACAGGGTAGACAGCCCAACAAATATCCGAAATCATGCACTTGTCTATGTAAAGTTGAAGGTCTAAAAGGCCTTCGTCCAAGGGAGCTTGAGTTTCTCCATTTTGGATCACAACTTGTCAGCTCGGCTTATACTATAGTGACAAATTAAGTACAGCTTTTCAAAAACAGAAGTACCTGTACTATTAGTATTATTAATGGTTCTATCATTTTATCTTTCAGTCTGGGTTTGCAAAACCTGTACCAATGCTCTTTAGTTTACCACATAGTGCAATATAAATTGAATGGCATCGATTCTTAGTGCTGCATCTGGATCTGAAAAGCATGCATAGCATTCTTGGATCTCTTACTGTAAATAGTCAACTGAAAAGCATGTTAAGCATGCACACATACTAGATTAAAATTATGCAAAGGACATGTCGTTTTGAGCTCAAGGTTGATTTTAGACAAGTGGGAAGCAAAGGGCACCTATGCTATCTGAACAAAAGTGTAACCTTAGTGAGCACAAAAGGCATAATAATCTCATCATAAATCAAAATAATTTCATTTAAGAGTACAACTCAGAATCTAGCAACTAACAAGCACTTTCTTCTATATTATGTCTATAATTTTAGAGATTAACACTATAGTAGTCATTCCCCTTTATAACATTTCCTATTCTTACAGTGCTGCTCATAATTTTTAGAAGCGACAAAGCAATGATTCCATGGTTCTGAAATGTTTACTTATTTTAGAAAGATTAGTGAACTTCGATTATAGATTATAGAGCAAATAACTAGTGTATTTACGGTTCTTAAAAGCGAGAAAACAAAACAAGGATATGGAGATAACAACAATACGAATACCACACAAGCAACCCGTTAGATTAAACAAACAAAAAGAAGATTAGAAAATGGACAGGTGAACAGGTCTCACAAATGTTGACTGACAATTAAAAAAACAAACGAGTAAGATGCTGAACTGAAATGGTAAGAAAATATCAGGCAAAAGGTCCCTTGCAGTAATTCATAAATGCCATTCTCGCATGCAACTATTTGCCACCACATGCAAAGCATGATGTATGCAGGCTTCCTTCAAATCAGGATGAGGGTAATACTTGCATCTGGTTTCAAGCAATTAAATATCACAAAAGTTTTAGTAAAATAATGACCAGTAGTATTGTTTGTAGCTATTTATCAAAACAAGACTCTTGCTGGTGAAAAGATCACAAGAAATTAATTTCAGACATGCACAAAACCTAGACATGGTTGCAGGATCAGATGCACTAGTACATGAGGTACACCTATATTTTTATTCTAAGTACAGAAACCATGTTTGATTACTGATTACATTCACAAATTGATGAATGATTGCATGGCAATAATGAGAGACATAAATGTTAATTAACATTTAGATGCGATATAAAACAGGGGAGAAATATTCAAAAGAACTGCAAATATTAAACCAACCTATTTGGCCATACCATGTTTTTTTCCTTCATTATTCAAGTATAGACACACGTTAGGCTAATATTAATCGATCCATACCAGATGATACCATATACAAATAAAGATATCTAGGCCATGTTTCCATTCTCATTAATTTACTCTACTTTTTTTTATCATAGAAGTCAAACTTTTCTTTTTTGATAAAGTTTCCTGATTAACCAGCATGCTTTAGAGTTGTGATTGAATTAGCTTAACAAGTGCGGACGAAATTTGGCAGAAATGTATATGTAACATGCATACAATATTTCAAGAACGATAGCCCTTCTGCTTGGAGGACAGGGCCACAACTCTCTTGATTGCTTTGTAATAATCGTATGTGCAGAGTTCAGACTAGGACACCACTTGCTTTGTTCCTGCTTTTTGATTGCCAACAATTCACGTTTATCTCTAAAAAGTGAAACAACAATGTGAGCTGATACTGCAAAACCTACATGTTAACTGATCTAATCTGAAGTAGGGAAATTGCCAACAAAATCATGAGGAAATTGGTGTGCCTGCAATTCGCTGATTTGCTCGGGAATGCACTACTGCGCAGTTGGTCCTGCAATTCTGTGTGACGGAGCAGCCTCTAGGGCCTGGTTAATGAGGGGCGAAGAGTTAGACAGTACCTTGGCCTTGATTAACGATCTGCCTAAGTGGACGGGGAGAGGGCCAGCTGCTTACCGCGGTGCAGAGCAGGCACAGAGGGATCCACACCAGTGGCCACGTCTGTAGGAGAGCTGCAAGGATGGGGGCGACGCCGCGAAGTTCCGGCCACACCATCACGCATCTCATGGACAAATGAATCTGATCTCTTTAACAGGAAATTATCAGGTGGCCAAATTTTTTAGCAACAATCTTTTAGCACTACCCTTGCTAGAAAAAAAAAAAATCTGAATATTTCTGTAGCAGGTTCAATATATAAATGAAGGCCATGTTTCCATTTATATGCAATAATCCTAATTGAAATGCATATATATTCTACAGGAACAATCATCTAAAGCCAGATGAACGTTTCAATGAACTTTGGTTTGATTCTAGAAACATATAGTATTCTTATTAACGCTACTGGTTGGGAATTATAGCACCATATCCTTCCCCACATGTATCTGAAACCTGCGTTGAACCAGCAATGGCAGCCTGAGGCAAACTCATCTTGCTGCAATTGAACCACAATTGTTTATGCAGATTAATCAACATTTCACCTGATGCAGATTAATCAAAGTTTCCTTAGCAATTAGTGCACACCAAGCCGTGATGCCACATCTCCTGCAGCCCCAACAATCAGAATAAGAATATAATTTTTAATACAAACTAATACGTTCAGAAGGCTAATGCAGAACAAAATCGAGAAACAAATATTAGCCAGTTGCGTACTCTGTTCCATCAGATGCTGTGGAGCGATCTCATGGTGGATCCAGCATCGGGTCTCCTAGGAGTGTGAGCGGACCTGCTAGGGGCCACGCCTCGTGCTGCGACGCCGGAGAAGAGAGGTCGTGGCGCGGATGCAAGCACTGTTGTCGCTGATGCCGAGGTGCTACAGCTCGTAGAGCCTCTTCTCCGGTGCCTCCGCGTTGGCCCACGCGAGGCCGGGCGCCGCTTGCAGCCGCCGCCCGGCAGGTGAGTCTGCCCCCACCCAACCCTTGGCGAGCCTGGATCCACGGCGCGACCGGCCTGAACCCCGTGCGAGGCCTACAGCAGAGCTGCGCCGCCTTTCTTGGATGCGGTGGTGGCCGGCTTTCGGCCGCGGTAACGCCGCGGCCGTGTGGATCCCGCGGGCCGACGGGGAGGGGAGGCGTCATCAAGGGGTAGGAGGCCGACCACCGGGATGGGATGGAGTGGCGCCGCCCGGCCGACGGAGGCCGGGCACTGCCGCTCGATGCATGCGGGATGCCACAAGATAACTACGGGTGCCGCCGAGAACGCCGACACAGCATTGGTCGGCGCCGCGGCGGTCCGGGACAGGTGGCCGAGAACGGTCGAACGGGAGGAGGGAAAGAGCGCATGGTGTGAGGGAAATAGAAACCGCAGAGCAATCGTGGGTGCGTGGAGGAGCTTCGGAGCAGCAACAACTCGAGCTGGTGGGAACCGCCAGGGGAGAGGGGGGAGGAGAGAGAAACAGGCGAGCATTCGTGTCTCGCCGGTGCATCCGTCGGGCTCGATGATTTAGACTCGGGTAGCGAATATTAAACACTACGTAATATATATATATATATATATATATGGAGGTGGCTAACGCCTGCACATGCAGCCGTTTGCGTTATAGCCTGCCCACTAAAAACAACAGATATAATTAATAATAAGATAATGATTGCAAAAACGTACGCTTTTTACTCGGACTACCTTTCCCCCGTTTTTCCTCCCCAGCGCGCGATTTTTTTGTCCAGGTTTTCTAGGCTTCCTATGCAAAAAGCCCAGTAGTGGCGAAAGCCCACACACAAACAGATTTGCTTCTTCCCCCAATCCAAAAAGACAATACCAAGCAAAAACAAAGGTATGCCACGATGCCACAAAAAAGGCAAATATAGTATCATTCAATTCATGAACAAATTCACTCTTTTCCAGATATGATCCTAGACAAAGCAACTCCATTGTTTTTTGATCACATGCTAGGGAGGTTGTCACTCGAAAAGTAGATCTAACAGAATCCAGAAAAGCAAAAAACATGTAAAGATTCCTACTACTAAAAAATGGTCTGCAACATTAAGTTTTTCAGTCTGCATGGCACAAAAACTCATACATGTTCCAGCAACCTTGGTTCTCTCTTCATGATTCATGACCTGAAACCTGCAATGAAATAGGAAAATCAAATTTGAACTGCACAAAAACGAATTCAATACATTTTCCTAAGCAAATCAAATGCTTTGCATGAACAAAATTCAGTCATGTTGTGTATATGCAAGAACAAGATAGATATATCAATTTTCAGATGTCAACAAAAGTTGCAGATGTAATCAGATGTTCATACAAAAGCAGTTATATATATCATACTACATCCAGTTAGCAAGGACAACAGTTTTGCAAGAACCAAAAAAAAAACTCGTGCTAGCTACACCCACTCCAGATGAGAACAAGATCTGTTCTGTCGTCCTATTTGAAGAATTTCCCTGTAAAAGCCATGGCAATTCTTATGCTGTCACCTAATTACTCGGATATTCATGTCAAGTTAAACAAAAAAAGTATGTTACCTGTCAATCAGTTGAGGTTTATATCATGCAGAAATGCCTAGCAAAAAATGGAATTAAATTGATACAGGAATACTAATAACTTGCTTGACAAAATGTTTTAATTTGACAGCCAAAACTAACCATGCCCACTCCTCCCTCTATTTCTCAACTAATCTGACGGCCAAAAAAGAGGGAGTTGTTGGGAGAGGCCAAATAATGCAAACCCCCTTAGCCGGTCATGTCATATTTGGAAAGATCAATCAGAACAACGATGAACCGTGCCTGCGAAGATATCTAAAAACAGCAATAATGGTTGTAGTCTCTAACTAGTAAAACATAATTTCAATAGATAGTTGACACTGATGTTCCATGTCAATATCTAAAGCAACCAAAAAGTTGTAACGGCAGTAGTGACAATCAAAAAGAAGGAACAATTGATATGTAATCTAAGAAGTCATAATAAGTGATACTAACATACAAAACACACTCAGATGACAAGGGTAAAACAAAGTTGAAAGCATTTTCACCTCATTGCAGTGGCTTCACTTCTTGTGACAATTGTTGCTCCTGATGGAATTGCTTGCTTAGCACCTGTAGGCATCCACCATGGTGTGTGCTCGTCCTCCCATTGCTTCCTGGAGAAGATGAGCTGCCGCTTTGTTCGGCACGATGCCTGAGCACATGAAAATGCAACAAAGTTGGAAAAAGCCATTGAAATTAAATTGCTACCAGAATACTAGTAACTTGTCTAAACAATGACATTAAATTGCTCACTAGATTATTGACCAGCTGTAACTAAAACTAAATTAGAAGAACCAATTTGATCACAACAATCTCAAAATAAGGCAAAGTGGGCTGCATGTAAACCCAACTTTACTAATATGCTCACATGACAATGTATTAATACAGCTACTCAAGTTCAGACTTCTAGAGCAATATAACAAATCAATAAGGTTACACGCCACACATGTTATACAACAATTGATACCTACACATTGCCTAGTAGGGGTTTGCCCCTAACCATTGCCTAATAAGGGGCAAGCATTTTAAATATTTAAAACTACCACAAATTGCCCCCCTAAACATTGCCTGGTAGGGGGCAAGCATTTCAAAGATTTCCAACTACCACGATTTAACCCTACACATTGCCTAGTAGGGGCATACAATTAAAAGATTTGCCCCCTACACATTGCCTAATAGAGGGCAAACATTTTCACTATTAAGCTCTTGAAAACAGAGGAAGGAGGCCCCCAAGTTTGTTAAGATCTAAGAATGCACAGAAACAACATATAGTATCAGAAAACCTTAGGCAATTTTTTCAGTAATATGCAAATATACTGAGCAATTTTTTTCGTAAGTTGGGGGTCTAAATAAAAATAGTTATTGTGAACCAGGTTCAAGCAGAGTTAGGCAAAAAAAAAGAAAGCAAATAAAAGATGATACTTGAATATGCAGTAATAGTAAATTCCAGTTAAATGCGCCGGCAAAGGTACTATCTAGCATAAGCATATGTGGAATAATGCATTAAAAAAACAAATTGTACCCCCTAGACATATATTGTTAAAGATAATAAAATTTGTCAAAAGTAACATGCAACATAAGCATATGTCATATATGCACCAACAAAAAAGCACCGTTCAGCATAGGCATAAGTTAGTAGATGCACTAGCAAAAAAATGTTGTCATTAGTGAGACAATTTAATACTATTAGTTAAACAATTTCATATCATTAGTCGGGCAATTTAATATCATTAGTGTGAGGAAATTTAATATCCAGCATATGTTGCTACAGACTAAAAACTACATGTTGAAGGAGCTCAACGGGTGTGTGAGTGTCGAGGACTGGGTGATAGCCCGGATGGTTAGCTTCCTAGGTGTGGAAGCGGCCGCTCTTGGGTTCGAATCCCATCGGGGGACGGACTTACGCACCTCATTTTCTTCTTAAAAAAAAAAGCACCGTTCAGCATAGGCATAAGTTAGCAAATGCACTAGCAAAAATGATGTCATTAGTGAGACAATTTAATACTATTACTTAAACAATTTAATATCTAGCATATGTTGCTACAGTTAAAAAGGAGCAACCGCTCTTGGGTTCGATCCCCATCGGGACGGACTTACACACCTCATTTTCTTCTTAATACAAAGCCCCTAGTTCCTCCTAGGTTGAGTCTCGTTTTTTTTTAGGTGTGTGAGTGCCAAGAGCCTAGTATGCACCACCCAAAATGTATTGCTGAGCATGGACACAAAAAAAAGCTAGATCAATGCATGCTAGTGTATTTTGCCTAATTCGAGATAGTAATTTGCCTAATACATAGAAGATTATTGCATATATTATATCATATTATTGTTTATGTACAATAAGATTATTGCCCGTGGCTGCATATGCTATACGAGAAAAAAGACATGTCGAGAAATTGTAAGCACCGAGTGAATACTAGCAATCAATATGTATTGTTTAATTTCAAGATAGCATGCAGCTTTAATTTTCATTTGATTTAACCCCAATGCTGCATAAAAGTACTACGGATAAAGCGGCATAAACTATCAGCTTCCATCATCAGGAAACAACTTTTTTTAACAGCTAACCATGCTACATTTTGTATAGTTCCAAACAAGAATATAGTTTAGATGGGCTTAAGAATTTACCATGTTATAGAAGCAAACTGCCGTATGATACTCTCCTTTTGCAAAAGCTTCCTTTCCTTGTGACTCTGCATTGGCTATCGTTTTTTTTTCCACCACAGCGGCATCCTAAACATGACAGCATGCACAGTTACCCAAAATGACATGCATTAAAGGGATCCCAACATCATAAATGATACAGTTAATAAGAGTGAGCTACAGCAAGCATGGCTAAGTGCAGTGCCGACAAGAAAAATCTGACAATCTTACATACATGAGGAATGAAAAGCATATCTTTCACACTTGTAATAACCCCATCAATGCTCCAGTCTGGCACAGATGGAACTGGTCTTGTCTTAAGAAAACAGATTTTCAACAAGCTCGCGTTGCCCATTAACTGCTGCGGACATGATTGGGATTTTCCCATCCTGCATCATAAATAAAACAGATTTTCTCGAATTACTACGGTTTAGAGGAAGATACTGACAGCCACCTATGCCCACCCCCCAAAAATGGAAGAACTAGTGAAAACAGGCTATCATGAGTAGGCATTATACATGTTCTCATTCCATCGTTACATGTTCATTAGTCCTTTTTTATCCATCCAGTACGTGTAATACATGTTGTCAGTTGCGATGCATGAATCTGTGCGAGCGCGTATTACCAAGAAGGGCATTATTCGTATGATAAAAAGACTACTAGCATTGCAGTGCCAGGCTTGCTTGCTTGCATTGTTTAATTATCAAGCCATTATATAGTGATAAACCATGATTTCATTCAACCAGTACGTACCATTGTTGCTTGCGAGGAGGACCTGATGTGCATCCATCCAACCGGATCTAAGAAGTCAACCGGATCCGCCAGAGGAGGCTCCAGCCAGCGGTAGAAGCACCTGCTCGCCATCCACGAGGGCATGGGTGCCCACCACCCCCGCCATCAGTGGGCACGGGACTCCCGCCTGAGAGACATGGGCGCCGCCGTCGCTGACGAGGTAGGGGAAGCGCGTCGCCGCCGCGGCCCAAACACGGAGGATGCCGGTCGCTGGAAGCAGTAGTTTCCGCCGCTGCTGCCCGGGGAAGCGGTGGCCGCGCCGCCGGTTGGGGACGGACGCCACCATTGCCGGATGGTGAGGCCACGGCGGGGAAGGAGGCGCCGCCACCGTCGCCGTCGGGAGGACCAGCCGCGGTCGCCGGTGATGGGAGAGGCGCTGCCGACAGTGGGGAATTTTTGGTGAAGTCATCACGCCACGGGGGCCAGGCACTGCATCACACCGGGCGCCCGCCGCCCCTCGCCCACCTCGAACCACGGCAGCGGCAGGTTGGTCGCAGGGGAAAAAGGAGGAGGAGGCGGGCGACGGAGGGTGTGGCCGTTGGCGGTACAGAGACGGCCGGCGGCTGCGGCGGTGGCGGGTTGGTGGAGTTCGTCGTGCTAGGGTTGTGGCAAGTAGATCTAGCTGCTGGGGTGTGAGGACGAGGATGAGAGGTAGATGAGGGGAGCCGCGGGCTAGGGATCAGAGGGGCCGGTGCCGGCGGCGGAGTGGCGGCCGGCTGTGAGGTGAATCCCGTCGGGTTTGAAGAGGACCACCGGGGTTTGCTATTTGCTCGTATAGAGAAGAGGAGGAAATGGATACGGTGACGCTGAGGTGAGGAAAAGAAATGGCGCGGGGTGGGTGACGCGCGGTGAACGAGCGCGTTTCGTGCGCGCGGGTGGATTTTGGATCGACGGCGAACAAATGTGCAGTCGCAAGGACAAATGTCTGCACGCTCAGAAAAAAGACAATACCTATATATATATATATATATATATATATATATATATATATACGCCAGCACTATTCAGACCCCGGGTACCAAATCGATTCAGACCCCGGTGCCCTCCCGAAGCCATCCCGAAGAGGAGCCGTCCCATCGAGCCGATAGATTTCCCCGTCTCCTGTCCGGTCAAATCAAGAGTCGCGGGTGAGGTCCTCGCGGCGGCAGTTCTTCGACGACAGTCGCCCCCGCGAGGAACCTCTCCCACGATCCCGGCGGTTGGCAAAATGCCGGAGCTTCGAGCCGCGGCGGACCTCTCCGGCAACAGCTTCTAGCTCGGGCTTCCCTTCGAGGCGCGGCGGGGCTCTCCGGCACCAGCTTCACCGCCGAGGAGAAGACAGTCACGTGCGCGCCGCGAAGACCTCACCCGCTCGAGGAGAAGACGTCTTGGCCGCCGCGAGTATCCCAGGAAGCACCGAGGGCTGATCTGCGTCACGGTCGCCGGGGATTTCTCCGAACTCGTCACCAGCGTGCACAAGGTATTGGAGATTTCCTCCTTGTCGCTGCGGCAGTTCATGGTTTGGTCTGCTCCCTAGACAACGAGGGGAGGTAACGTGTTCGATAAAATGTCTCTGAGGGGTTTCATTACCTTACGTTCTAATATGCTAGCCTGAAATATCGGTGATGTAGGACAAGTAGATTTGTAGCTATTGAAAAATAATAGCATAATTTTGGAAGCCTTGTAGGTATCAAATCGAATCATAGCATTAATTTGCTGCTTTACTAGACAGTAACAATGTCCTTTTTAGCTAAGACGACGGAACAAATATGGTGGTGACCTCTGACATCATTGGTCATGGGAAAGCATGAATATATATATGCAGTGTTGGCTTGTTTATATGGCCTATTAAAGTTTAAGAAAACAAACACAGGCAGAATCTTGTGTTTATATTCTTGGCTGCACGACGAT
This sequence comes from Hyparrhenia diplandra, assembly GCA_015847255.1. NCBI lineage: Eukaryota > Viridiplantae > Streptophyta > Magnoliopsida > Poales > Poaceae > Hyparrhenia > Hyparrhenia diplandra. The sequence continues at coordinate 49,468 of JADLZK010000046.1, forward strand.
GTACACTTAATTTATGAACAGGTTATAAGACAAGGCAAACAGCTAGAGTAGGTTTTGATTATATTATCCTTGACTTTGTGCAGAGAATAGTAGATTGGCTTGCTAGCAACTTCAAGAAAGATGAAGGTATTGATCCCTTCAGAGGCTTACTGAGGCAGCAGAGAAAGCTAAGATGGAACTTTCAAACGCTGACACAGGCAAATATTAGGTAGGCTACTTTCAGTTTTTTTTTATAAAGTGTTTAAACTTGAGAAATGCTCTGTTCAGCTGTTTATCTACATTTCAAAATGCTTATTTCTGAATGCCTTAAATGCAGCCTGCCATTTATTACTGCTACTGCTGATGGGCCAAAACACATTGAGGCAACTCTCTCGAGAGCCAAATTCGAGGAACTATGTTGACCTTAAGACAGGTAACAGTGACCATTCTGTCAGTATTTTGTACCCACAGCTTTTTGAAAAAGCTACAGTCTTCTATGCATGATAATTTTTTCAATGGCTTTGTTGGCGTCCGCTCTGGTGACAGGCTTAAAACTCCTGTCAATAATGCCTTGAGAGATGCCAAGTTATCTGTCAGTGATCTAGATGAAGTTATTCTTGTGGGTGGATCCACCCGAATCCCTGCAGTTCAAGAACTTGTGAGGAAGCTTACTGACAAGGATCCCAATGTTACGGTCAACCCTGATGTGGTCGTTTCTCTTGGGGCAGCTGTGCAGGTGATTTTCTTTATCCTCAAATGTGGTTTATTGCTGCAGAGCATTATCCTTACATGCAGAGTCCTCATTCATGTTCCTTGCCCATAAAGCTGCAAAGTTCCATTTTTAAAGAATTGCATAACAGTATAACACATATCATTACGATGTAAACATCATTTTGACTAATCCAATATGCCACATTTAATGTATTCTGCTTCCTATGCAACACCCAGGGCGGGGTTTTGGCGGGAGGCGTAAAAGATGTCCTTCTAGATGTTACTCCATTATCTCTTGGTTTGGAGAAATTGGGTGGTGTGATTACAAAGATTATCCCCAGGAATATCAGATTGCCTACATCAAAATCGGAGGTATTCTCAACAGCTGCAGATGGACAGACGAGTGTTGAGATTAATGTTCTCCAGGGAGAAAGAGAGTTTGTCAAGGACAACAAGTCCCTTGGAAGCTTCGGTTGGATGGGATCCCTCCCCGCACCTCGTGTTGTCCCACAAAATGAAGTGAAGTTTGATATTGATGCAAATGGTATCCTCTCAGTTGCCGCCATTGATAAGGGCACTGGAAAGAAACAGGACATCACCATCACTGGTGCTAGTACGCTACCTAAGGATGAGGTATGTTGCAAATCTTCCACATAGCATTCTTATGTCTGATAATTGTAGTGAGCCGTTGTTGGCGCCTTGGTTGTTAGACAAAATTTGCCAGGTTTCATTCTTGTGTCAATGATGTGATGCTAGGTACTCTATGATGTTGTGGTATCATAATTATTTTCTGTTATCCTGTAGTAGTATAGTTCTGTTAATCCCATAACAAGTAGTACCTACATTGGTGCATTAAGGATTGAACTACCTCCTTTTGCAGGTTGAGAGAATGGTAGAAGAAGCCGATAAGTTTGCCAAGGAGAACAAAGAGAAGAGAGATGCGATTGACACAAAAACCAGGCAGACTCTGTGGTCTACCAGACTGAGAAGCAACTGAAGGAGCTTGGCGACAAAGTCCCCGCTCCTGTGAAAGAGAAGGTGGATGTGAAGCTCCAGGAGCTCAAAGGCGCCATTTCTAGTGGATCAACACAGAGTATCAAGGACGCCATGGCTGCTTTGAACCAGGAGGTGGTGCAGATTGGCCAGGCAATGTATAACCAGCCTGGCACCGGTGCTACTGGGCCTACTCCTGATGCTGAGGCAGCGCAGAATGACGGGGATGCCATTGATGCAGACTTCACAGATAGCAATTGAGGGGTGATCGATGCATGACCATGTGTTGAGCAAGGTTGACATTGAGGAGTGAACAAATAGTTCTTTTTTTTTTTTTTTGGTGTTGGGATTGTTACAAAAGACTCTAGTATGGAATTGATAGAGATAGTGTTTCGCAAACTTTTCTTCATTACATTGTCTCAACAACTAGCTGAATGCTATATAAAGTAGAAAGATGGGCATAAGCTTTTTATTCAAATTGTAGCTGATTGATTGAATTGTTGCGACAGAAGTGTTGAATTGATCAGTTGAGTTCTTTAAAAAAAAATACAATTTGACGACTTCTGGGTACTACTAGTAGAAACCAACGGCTATCTGGACACTTACTGCTGCAAAAACATTACAATTTTAAATAATTAACAATGCTTTCATGTTATGTCATTGATACTAATACCATGGCTTACACACAAGATTTCATGGTACATGTGTAAAGAATTTAGTGGTTTCGGCTTTGAAGCTGTGGGATATGAAAGCAATACTGAACCTCCTTCAGTTTAATTAGACAGAAAGGGTTGGCCCTGTTTACACTGAAAGCAAATAACATTTTACTGGGTTACCAGCTAACAAAGATTGAACCACGATCGGCACCTCCACTGAACCAACACCTTACAGCAACTAAAACCTAACCAACTGCAAGGCACAGGCGCCTGCAATTGAAGAGAAGCAGAGAGATTACTAACTATACAGTGATACAACGCCAGACATCACACACAGGGGTCAGAACAAAAGCGAAAGCAGAAAGACTACTCTGCGCTAACAGCAAAACCACTCTTCTGATGCTGATTCCCAACATATCAGCTAGCTCTCGCTACCAGGTCTTCAGCTCTTCCTTCACTTTCTCAAGTGTCTCCTCCATTCAATTAATTGCTACAGAAAAGGCTGTCTCCATATCCAAGACCTTTGCTGAAAGAAGGAACAGCAGAATCAATAAAATGCTAGAAGCACATCAATAGTGGAGACTGTCGACTGTAGTAACCTGAAACCTTTGCCTTCTGATGAAGAGGCTAGTAATATTTAACACGTATGTACTTCACATTCTAATTTCTTACAATAAACAAAGCATATCAATGATGTGTTTTCTGAAGAAGCACATCAGATTGCTATGTGAATCAAAGAAAATTATGAAACAGCCAGAAGAGAGCATGCCATGCACCAGGGAGCCAGTGATGCAGGCATTCTTGGTACCATTGAACTATCGATCAAAATATGAGGTGAGAGCAATATTGTAATAACACAGGTCATGTGATCCCAAATAAGTGACAGTAGTCATATGTCAATTCTAACAAAATTTATATGACAAGTGAGCATGTGCAGTGTTCATGTTTGCCACAAGACGGATAAATAAATTTTCTGAATTTTAACCTTGAACTAGGAAACATGTGCAACACAATTACAAAGCATTGTTCTACCTACCGACATGTTCATTTCAGTAGTATTGCCGTATTTGCAAGTGCAATCTGATGTAGCATTTACCCTGATCCTATATGGCTATTCCTAATATTGATTCTGAAATATAAAGTGGAGTCCAGCATGGCCTCTACATCTGTTTGAAATGCTCGCTGCTAAGCCATTGCGCATCCCTTGTCTACAAGCCCCCGCACTAAGAAAATGCAAGCATCAAGCTTGACCTAGCATGGTGTTAGAATCAGTGAAGCCTCTAACCAAAACACAATGAAAATAAAAATGAAAAGGCGGCGCTAAGAAACTAATTACTGCCAATAAGCTTTATTTGACATAATAAAGATCAAACCGGATGGTTACATAATAAGGTTGGGATCCAAAAGTCAATGCACCGTGAATAGTTATAGATGTATCAGCATTTGTTAAGCGATGAATGAGATCATTATCATGCAATGTGATGCGTGGCGTGGAAATCCAGTCCAATAGCCAGCACAGATTATTCTTGTTCTCTATAGCATCGATCTACAATCTCAAGAAATGGCCCAATCCATCAGCTTCGATAGTAGCGTATTGGACTGACCACTGCTGTGTGCTCTGACTGCTCTCAAATACAATCATTTTTGGGTTGTCAGGCAATGATAATCAAGAACATTTCAATGGCCCACATAAATCATAAAAACAAATGTAGAAGCGAATAGGCACATAACTCATGTGAAAAATGCTGAAATGAACCATACGGCATGTAAACTGAAACACTGAATGTGTGCATGACCTAAACAAAATAGAAAAGCAAGCAACTTAGCACTATTCTGTTTACAGCGACACTTCTTCTTTTTTAATCTTATTGGCATCAAAGATTAATTTCATTCTGAATTGTTGCGCGGCTACAATTAACTTTAGGTGTACCAAAATACTCTTTTTTTGCTGAAAAACCCAAACCAAAGGCAGCGGCCTACAGGCAGATTCAAACAAAGATACAACTGCAATTTATTATCATATTCAGAGGTAAAATGACACATAAATGTTAGGCCACAATCATGAAAGGCTAAGAAAGATGAGACACAATAGGCCACCAAACAGCAAACACTAAGCTGATTGCCAATTGGAAATCAAGCTCATGCTGATCCAAAGTGGAGTGAAACATAAAGTCCATGCTTGGTAATATAGTTTGCAAAATAGAGGCATACTTCATAAAAGAATGTAACTCTGAATTTGTTTGGCATCACATTAGTGTAAGATTATGTAACGGCAAGTGGCAGCTTTGCATACCAAGCGCTCATCTGAAGCTTTTCAATTTTCATTAAAGATGTCTTGAGAATGGAAGTCTCCTTGATTAAAAGCATCAAGCAGGAGGGCAGCCTGCAGGAAAATAGGGAAAAAAAAATAGCACAGCAAAACTAAACACATCTAGTAGTAGTATTTTCTCCTTGAAATGTTTTGACAACTGCAATATGTCATATGCCTATGAAGAATGGCAAAATAATCAGTATACAGCTGAAATCAATTAGCCATTAAAACTGGAATCAATATACAAGTGAGTAGTCCATCTGCACAGGCTCTAGAGACGAATAATTGGGGATTTGAAATTCAAGAACTTAACTGTGAGACCATTTAAAATCCGCACTTGATAGCCATGGAATCAAATCAACTGGCGGACCAGAGTTGTGTAAGCTCCATAACAAACTGTGTTGCTGCTGCATCGCATAAAACAATTGTAGGCATGACACTATAACTAAGAATGAGCTCACGAAGGTGTGAAATCATGGCTGACGATGAAGAAAATAACTTTTGATTTCGCATCAATGCAAATTTTCTCAAGAGCAACTTCAAAGTATGTGGGCGCTGGAGGAATACCTGGAGGCCTGGATTCAGGACCGCTGGGGCATCTGGGCGCAGAATCGCTGGAGACGTCGGTCGCCTGGACGTGGGTGGGTCGTCAGCGCGGAGGAAGCTGGAGCACGTCGCTTCGCCGGTAGGCAGATCCCGGCGGGTACAGAGGATAGGGAGAAGACGCCGGCGGGTGAGGAGATGAGGAACACGGACGGAGGACACCGAGAGGGACGACACCCGCGGATCCAGAAGCTATTGCGACGCCGGTGGATGAAGGAACCGGGGCGACGCCGGCGCTGAAATCGGGAGGGCGACGCCGGGATCCTTCTGCTCCCCACAGCAGTGGCCGACGAAGCGGAGCTGCGGGGAGCTGGGGAACGGCGCCGAAAACTCCGGCCGGGCGGCGAACTCCCAACTTGGGCGCACGGCGTTGTGGAGCGGCGCTTGGAAACGGCAGCCGAGAACGCCGGCCAGGGCTCGCACTGCGAAATCGAAAGCACGCGGGATGCTGAAACTGCAGAAATAGTCGTGGGTAGGTGGGGAGCCTGGGAGGCGGGAGGTCGACCTGGTGGGAACCGCCGGGAGTGGGGGCGCACGACTGCCATCGGTCGGAACCGCCGCTGGAAGACGACGGGTTTGGGAGCGGAGATGAGGTGCGGGAGCGGAGAGGGGAAACGTGGGATGAGGGCAGCTGCGGCTAGAGACGGCCCGCGGGCAGGAGGATCGGCTGATCGGCTCGGTTGGGGACCAAATCCATTCGGTACCCGGGGTCCTAATATAAATACTATATATATATATATATATATATATATATATATATATATATATATATATATATATATGAAAAGATTTTCTACTCTCAGGGGAGTAGTTACTTCCATGCGTATATCTCTAGATTTAGGGCATATCGACCCGAAGCGAAGTGTATCTAGACAAAGTATATGATCATACTAGACCATCTAGGGTGATATTTATGTTAAGTATGTATACATACCTAGAGTATGTGGATATACTTTTTATATATACAGTAAGTAGTGGCATTTTTGGTAAATATTAAAAAGTATGGGTTCCTTGAAATTTTTTTTCGCGTAGTAAGATTTGAAGTATCTTAATAGGAGTATATAAACATACTCAAACCTGATAAATTAATATGAACACATACGTAATGTGTTTTTTAAAGATGGGAGTAACTACTCTGGGAGGTAGAAAACACTCACCTATATATATATAGGGTGAGTGTATAGTCTGTAACTGGCTACAAAATTTGATATTCTGTAGCTACTCCCGAGAGAGTATAGTCTGTAGCTAGCTACAAAATTTGATATTCTGTAGCCAAGCCAGTGGACCGCACCAGGCCGTGACCAGCTGACCGCACCACCCTACACTGATTGAATCGCTGTCATTTACTGCAATTAATGCAAGCAGCCATGCAGGAACCTTAAATTGGAGCCGTAACCAGCGCTGCAGCATGCAACATGCATTTCGGTCATTATTTAATTATTATATGGTGGATGACATTAGTTATATGATTTGATTTTCTAGTAACACTTACCATATTTTCGTATGAGTTCAGTAGTTACTATAATTAGAAGAAGGAATTATCGTAATCTGGCATCAAGTAGTTACTATAATTAGAATAAGGAGTTATCGTAAAATCACTCGCATTAGGGATAAATCACTCGCATTCTTAAATACAACTTCATGAGGTGACATCATAAGATGAGAGACAAGGGAAGATCCAAACATAGAGATAACAAACATCTTTATCTTAGCTACCCCTTAAGAAAAAAGATCAACTAGGGCACAAAACGGTAGCAAGAATGATCTCATATGTGAGTTATCTATCATAATGACCTTCTGATATCAAAGGGAAACTCACTTGCATTAAAAGTCCCAGTGGCACATAAAAGATACAGAAGTCTACTTTCATCCATAAAAGCTTCATGATCTTTAGACATCCAATAAGGAGATATAGCATGATAACCACCAATTGCTTAGATAAAGAACACACTACAGAGACAGGAAAAATCACCCCAACTATCTATTCATTAATCCTTATGCCTTATTAGACTGTCTAAATGACATTGCAGAAAGAATCTACAACATCATTGCAATCAAACAAAGAATCAAAACGAACAAAAGTATTATGACAACTCAACAAGCAATTGAAGTGCACAACTCAAACATTGACTCAACTTTTGGATCTATCGTTCTCTTTATAAATGGCAAAGATCCTAAAGCTCTTCTCCAAATGACGTCAGAAGGTGACAAGAGAAGACTCTAACAGCATGTCAAAGCAAGGAGTGGAGATGTGAACAAACTTTTATTAACAAGCACCAAGGAGGAGATAAACATCAAGGATGGAGATATAGAATGGAGGAAAATACCAAGGTTTATTGAACAAGGAGGTTGAAACAATTCAAATCCTTAAGGCGACCAATTTCTAACTAGGCTTGCATCCTACGATCAAGATAGCTCGATACTAATTGTCATACCCGGTTTTAAGAACAAAACCGGATACACACCAACAGTATGAAAACAAGATAAAAGGGTTATAAAACAAATCTATGTCTCACTCACGATCACACTGACGCGAAGATCACGAAAATCGGAGCTAGAACGTGAAAGTTATGAATTAAACAAGATTTCCTTTAGTAAAACAATTTAAAACAAACTTTAAATTTGAAAAGTTCCCAAACACGGTTAACATCACTTTGCTAAAGCGTAGCTTACGGCATTCTGAACCTAACGCAACTTGAGCGGGCCAAAAAGGATTTAAAAGCGAGCAAGTTATGACCAAAACAAGCTTTAAGGGCTTAACCGTAGGAAACCGGGGCTAGATTCAAATTAACCGTAGCCCTTGAGAGGGCTAACTTCCAAAACCGGCGAGGCAGGGGCTAGGCTGTAATTACTTTTTGATTTGGAAAGGACCATTTGTCATTCAGGGGAAACTACGGGGGTTTTACGTAAAAGGCCAGGGCTGACCGCCTATTGACCGCGGCGCGGTCTATCTGCCGACATGGCGACGCGTGGCATCGCATGGCGTGCAGCGTGGCGTTGTCGTGGCGGTGACATGGCGGTGGCCGGGTATTGTTGACTCTTGGTTGGCCGGTATCCAACTTCTGTCTGGATCGTCCGGATCGGATCGGGCGGTTGCGGTTGACCGCCCGGAGTTTGGGTCGCCCGGCGGGCTGGTTAAGCGACTCCTGGCCGCGATACTGCAACGGCGCTCGCCCGGCGTCGGCGCTTCGGTGCTGCGGACCTCGGTTGGCACCGCTGAGCGCCTGGCGGGGTGGGAGCGGAGGATGGCGCAAGCGCGATGCGCTCACCGGGGCGGGCGGCTAGCGGCGGGAGGCGTGGGTCGGCCCAGCGGCGGCGCGAGCTAGTGGCGGCGGCGGCGTTGCCCGCCTGAGAGAGCGGCGGCCCGGGGGGCTCGCCGGGGGCACCGGGGGTGACCCTCGCGGGCGGCGGATCTCATGAAAGGTCCTTACCTCGGTGGAGGGTCGGGCCGCTCGGCAAATCGGCGGCGGCTCGAGCTCCGATTAGGGTTGGATTTTTCGGTGCTCGCCAAACCCGGCGGATGGCGGTCTTTGCTAGGGTTTGGGTAAAGCGCGGCGCAGGTGTGGCATCCCTTAAAATAGGCGCGGCGATCCTTGCCCAGGCGAGCGCCGCGGTCGGGCCATGCGCGCGAGGCGGCCTTGCGGTGGCGTCGGAAGCGACCGACCGAGCTCAGGGGCGACCCACATAGCTGGGGCGCCGGAGGGGTGGGGGCCCCGGGCTGGCGTGCGGGGCCCGGCCCCAGACGGTACGGAGGCGGAGCGCGGGGCGGCTGGCCGCTTCTTTCTTGGGCTGGGCCGTCTGGCTAGCGGGCTGGGCCAAGCCGTCTTGTCTTGAGCACAAAGGGAGGCGGGCGGTTTGTAGGCTTCTTTGGGCGCTATCGAGTTGGGCCCGCCCAAGAGCGGGGAGGGCTGCTGCTACACGATCTTTGTTGCTGAGGCTGGGCCAAAATTTGGGAGACAAAAAGGAAATGCTTTTCTTTTTATAAATTCATTTCCAAAGCTAATTTCAAACCAATTTCAAATCCTTTTCAAACTTTGGTCAAATCCACTCACTCAATAAATTAAATGCATCAGCATGAATGCTAGAACATTGTTGTTAAGCCTTATGATAAATTTTAATTAAATAAAATTATTATTTTCCTATTTTTCATGAGCACAAAATTCAAAATTAAACCATTTTAGCTCTATTTCCAAAGAAGCAAAATTTGGGGTGTGATGAGTTAGCTATTGGTATAAATAGTTGGATGTTTGGAGCACATGTTAGCGCATCGGTTACTTTGTAATCGTGTTTGTACTCGAGTTGAATCAAGGTGAAAAAAGGGCACCGTCACCCTTTCGATTCTTTGTGGTGTTCATCGTGTGTTCATCCAATTTTTCGCTCTTGTTCTTGCGCAATCTAGGTGTCTAGGCTTAGCCACTTTGCGTTCATGCTTAAGATTGATTGATTCTCGACCATCACTTTCAACGCAAAACCTTCCTCCTATATGGATTTCTACCCGATGCATGTCTACCGCCCCCATCCTCTCTCCCCATCTCGCCGTGTAAACCATTTAACCGAACCCGGCCGCCCGTCAACATCTCAGCCCTATAGCCGCCGTGGTCATGTGTTGATCGGCCGGCTCACGATCGTCGTCGTGTGTTGAGGTGGCAACACCGCCACGAACATCGTGTGTTGAGGTGGCGACACCGACCCGCGATCGTCGTGTGTCGGGCGGTGGCGGCGGCGGGGATCAGGATCGTCCCGATCGATCGAGGAGTCCGTCTTGACACGGCGACGGCGGGATCTCGGGCGGCGGCGGCTAGAATCGGGATCCGGGATCGTCATGTCCAAAGCGCCTCCGACCACCGTGCGGGGATGCGGATCGGGGATAGGTAAGTGGCCATTGCGGTTTGTGCTTCAGGAAATTTTGTTTGTACACTATTAATTTCTATGATCACGGACCCCGGCAAACAAAATGCTTCTTGAGAAACACGATATTAATTCCTATGATCTGGGATTGTTGACACCCAAAAATGGCGTGGTCTAAGGCGGCGAACTCCGTGTTCTCATTTGGCGTTCTAGGCGCATCCGCTGCTCCTAGGACAACCCTTGGTGCGCTCCTCCCGGCGGGTCTTCCGGAGGTGCGTTCGAAGGTCTTCCGGCCGTCAGAGCTCTCGTCACCCCTACCGAATCCTAGATCGGTTTGGGTGATCATGCTGCGGTGCTCGCGCTGCTACTAGGTTGTTTAGCAACCTTCGTGGGGCCCAAGGCCCGCTCGGTGTGTTGGTGCGAAGCCCTAGCTTTGTGTCAACATACTTTTTGGCGACTCCGCTGGGGAAGAAGACTAGACGTCAACTCCAGTTTGAAGCTAGCGTCATGGCTTGAGGTGATGAAGCTAACAAGAACAAGGACAAGAACACATCGGCGGAAATTTCCACCGATAACATACGGCATCCCAAGTCCATTGACGATCTTCCTGAAGATTTGAAGAAGAAGCTCTTGGACAAGGTGAATTCCGTACATGAGGCCTTCTTCAAGAGTTGCTGCGTGGATAGGCAAGCCCGTGTAACCCAATACACGGATCCGTCTACGGTGAACCCTAATTTTCTGCTTTTGCTTTGCACCACAAGAGGTAATTCCGTTGCCCAACCTATTAATAGTGATCTTTGGTGTTACTCATGATGGTGTTGCTAAGATGATAGTAGACCAAAATATCTTTGTTATAGTGGATATGATTAAAGGTCTTTGCGATTCTTTAGATAAACGTTTGAAAATTGTAGAAGGAACTTCAACCGATAACATACAATCGGCTGTAGTACCTCAATCTTCTGAAGTGTCACCATCGGTTGTTGTGCCACAAACAACAACTCAATATCAATATGGCATGCCGTTGGATATAGTTTTACATGCTAATGCTAGTCAACCGCAATCGGTTCCTATGGCTTCGGCTGTTAGAAGCCGGTAGGTGGAGTTGGTACATCTTCTAACCAACAAAGATCGGCTCACACATTAAGAACCGATCATGAGGCATCCGAAATTCAGGGGTGCATAATGCTATGCTAAATTCGGCGGGGGGCAAGTTCCACTACAGAATCTTAACCCTAATCCTGCATATAATTCGGGGCGAATGTTTCTTTACAAGGAGAACAATCAATACCACAACCACTGAATAATGTATATAATCAAGATGTAAATGCAGGAAACGCGGCAGTTCCCAATAGCATAGGGGCTATTTTAGCTCAATTTAAAGAAGAATTCTCTAAAACAATGGAGAAAAATCTGGGGATTCGCCTTGATTCCATCAACACCGCTTATCAAAAACCATAACCTTACGCTTTTGACTACCTAGATGCACCTCTTTGGGTGGAAGGTACCGATTTTCGAGAAATTCAGCGGTAATGATAACAAAACTACAATGGAACATATTAGTATGTATCTTGCACGACTAGGAATTGTTAGTACTAGGGAGCACATGAAAATTCACAATTTTCCTTTGTCACTTCTTGGTACTCATCTTTACTGCACTGTTCCATTCATTCTTGGGCTGATCTAGAAGAAAAGTTTCATGCACACTTTTATGTTGGAGTCCAAGAAACTATATTGTCCCACCTTGCATGCGTTAAACAAGGACGTGATGAGCTTGTTCTAGATTTCTTTAAGAGATATAGAGAAATTAGAAGTCGTTGTTTTAATGTTAATATTTCTAAAAAGGGACCTAGTTGATTTTGCTTTTTCTTTGGTTTTGCGTTCTAATATTAGAGAAAAACTTGAGTTCCGGCAATTTAATACTTTGAATCAATTAATTGAGAGGGCCGTTTCAGTTGAATTGCGCCTTAAAGATTCTCGTGGCGGCTACTATCGCTCTCATCGTGTCAATGTGCACACACTTGATGGTTATTCTTCATCGGATGATGAGAGTAAAGAAGTCTTTTGGCCGCTTGAAATTAGGTGGCGAGAGGAAAACAAACAAGTAACTTGCCCTTCTCTCAAGCCGATTAATAGGAATCGGAATGAGGAAGTAAAGTTTACTTTTGATACATCTAAATGTGACTGAATATTCGATTAATTATTGAAAATCGGGTACATTAAGATTAAATATGTTATGCCTTCAGGATGTGTTGAAGAAACGGGCTTTTTGCAAATATCATGAATCTTATTCTCATGCAACTAACGATTGTCATGCTTTCCGTCGGCGGGTACAATCGGCTCTTAATGAGGGCCGATTAAGTCTTACCGACATGCAGCTAGACAAGAATCCTTTTCAATACATGTGATTAAAGTCAAGAAGCACGAAGACAAGACACTTGAAGTCAAGGCTCTCGCTATCTTGATCCGTCCCGGGCAAGCTTCTACAACTCTAGGCAAGAACGTGATCATTGGTGAGCCTCGCCCGTGCAGAATGTTCCTAAGAATTCGGGCGGCAAGTAACAGCTATGGTTAACCAATCTGAAGAAGGCAAGACGAAACTTACCATTGTGGCTAGCTCGGCGCAAGCATTGCGGCGTCAAGCTGTTGGCGGTAACCAACGACATATTTTACCCGTCAACTTACTACCATAAAGGGGGTAAAGCTAAATCTTTTTATACTCATATGCATTTACCACTAATAAATTCCACTTGTAGCGTCTTGTATTTTATTTTTGCAGATTTATCATAAAAGCAAGTGGAAAACCAACCAAAGTACGCCTTAGGAAAGCGCATTTTTGCCAAATCAAGCCCAAAGAGCAAATCGACCCAAAACTTCAAATGACGGACCGGCGCAGCCCGGTACACAACTTTTCAGGGACGAAGAGGCGACACCCCACCGAGGCCCGGGCGAGCCGAGCGAGGGGGTGCGCGCGCACCTCCTGGCGCGCCCGCACCTCCCCTGAGGCGGTTCGCGCCCAACCTCGGGGAGGCGGTTCGTGTACCTTCCAAACTGGGATTACCGCCTTGCGTCCGTCGGTTTGCGCATATATGGAAGGTTTACCAGGTCGGTTTGGTTGTAAATTAGCACTTAGGCCCCTCCTCCAAGTGTATAAGTAGATCCCCTCTCTCCCTCTCTCAACACACACCATTTGGAGTCCAGCAAACCAGCAATCTCTTCCTCTACCACCTCTACCTTTCTTTCTTCTTCTACTTCTTCTTTCTTCTTCTTTATTCTTTAGTAGTTACACTTGGAGTAGAAGAGCTACAAGGAGGGCTTGTCTCCTAGAAGAAAGCACTTTGGTAATACATCTTCTCTATGGAGCATTCTTCTATTTGCAAGTCTTATTTCTACATTCTTGGCCTAACTTATGAACTAGAGTATAGTTTTGTTCATGTTCTTGTGTTGGTATATGAACTAGCATATAGTTTACATATCATAATCTTGACATGTTCATTACAGTTTATTAATGTTCATCATATGCCTAACTTGATTAGAGGTGGGATAACGGTTCATTGTACCTTCGGGTTTGCTCTTGTTCTAGTCCGGTCCATTCGACGAGTGGGGATCAGGGGGGGACAAGAGTAGTGCTCTAATATGCGGGCATGGTGCACGGGTATTATGACACTGTGTGAATATGAGTGCATACCACGGTTGAGGGGGTAGGCGGCTTGGTCGTGACAAGCCTTGTCCGTCCCTTGAAATCCCCCCCACGTTAAATGCTCCTGTCTTTGTAGGAGTTAAGTAAATGCTTCCTATCGGGCGTATGGTATCGGGGAGTCTCCCGTTATCCTAGACTTAACCATGCTTAGATCGGTTTGCATATGATGATTAACTATTCATTTGTATGGCCATGACTAGATACATTAGTGCTACTCCATTAGGATTATTCATTTATTCATTTATTCTTTATCTATTTTCTTTATCCTTTTCTTTGGTGGATTTCCAAGTGTGTGTCACACTATCTTTAAACCGTTCATGCTTACCCCTGTTATGAGTAATTTGGTCTAAGCAAACACATGTTCCTCTATTCAAATGCCATGCTAAATTATTAATCACATGCCTTCCTTTGGGCGAATATAAATAATGATACCCTGAATATTTCCGGGTGAAATGCTACAACGATAGATCCGTGCGCTTGCGGATGAATATCTACAATGACAAGATCTATCCCGTTGACAGTCTCATTTCGGATCACCGACATGGTGACTCACTTAGGAATGTCAGCGGCGCATTTCTGACGCCTTCATTAAGGATGGGTTCTAAACCTATTTCCTTTGATTGCGTTAAGAAATGCCAACACAAAGCGTGGCTAGATGGTCATGCGGCGCTTGAGACAAGACCCGGCTAGGCCGATTGAAGCTGTCGGTCAAGATGATCAAGCCCCCGGCCCACTCACCGATTGAACCGACTACCTTAGTGGTCGGCCGCCCCACAAGATTCTGGCTCCCTCACTTGTGGCGTGCATACGATAAAGACATTCGTTCCACAAAAGCCAGAGGTTGGAGTTTGGAAAACCAATGAGCCAAAGGTCAAGAAGCATATCAAGCCTTTATGTGAATTTGATGGACTTTTGGCGAAGTACAAAAGAAAAAAGGCCGATTCAAGGATCGGCCAACAAAAAGAGAGAGTCTATGCCTCCCAAACGTGATGAAGGGAGAAATAAGCAAGTGACTATGACTTCTCCAAATGTTGCTTCTTCTTCTTCACGGGTTGCACGCCCAAGGGTGACTCGTTGGGGGCCACCACTATCACAAGTGGCGCCACCACCACAATGGGGACCGAAGGGAGTGTTTGTTCCCTATCCTTCGGGTCCCATGAAGGAAGGAAGTGCTGCAAATATGGCCAAGCCTACCGTCTTTAGCCGATTGGGTTCAATCGAAGCTCTAGCGGTATGCCGAGAAAAAGAAGGAGGAGCTCACATCTCGTACTCTCACGCCTCAACAATCGGGAAGGCACCTATGAAGCAAGTCTACATCCTCAAGAAGATAGAGGTGATTGAAGCCTGCTCTGTTGTTACTCCTCCACCTTCCATCATTATCGGTTCAATGACGGCCCCTATAAATGATGTCAACAAACCGAGTGTGATTGGGGGGCAAGAGCCTGAAAAAGGTGATCAAGATCAAGTTATGGAGGAGGTGGCTGAAGCTCAAGCTGAGAGGCAAAAGTCTGTAAATCCTCGTTTCCTGCAGCCCAAGTGGTGCGGTTGATATCAATAAGACACAAAAGAGGAAGCTTCGTGAGCAAGACAAAAGATGCTCAAGCGCTTATCGCCGCTGCGCAAGGTGAAGGGCCAATCTCAGGAAATTGTGCAAGAGATCAAGAACAAAAGGCCGAGATGATCGCCCGCCTAAGAGGATGTCTCAACCGATTGCTAAATCGGTCGAGTCGGTTGTAGTTCAATAGCGGCCGCCCAAGCACTTGGTGGAAGAGGTGCTTGAACCAAAATTGATCTTTTGGCACTTCTAGCGGATGGGGCAGCCAAATTAAGTGAACAAGTTGATAACTCAATCAAGGCGGTTGGCGAGGTCATTTGTTGCTCAAACTGGATTTACCACTTCGGCTCGGTTGAACCCAAATTCTCTTGTTTCGATGTGTGTCAGCAGGTGAGCACGAAGATTTTGTTGCGGTATTCTTTGCCATGGTTGGCATTGAAGTGCCTGCTAAGGATGAAGAGTTGGTGGATTATGAGCCTTCACCACCACGCTGGCCGAGATGAACACCATCTTTCTCTCTGCCGATTATTATGTGATCGGGGCGGGGAGATGATGAGATTCTTCTTTGCGAGAGTTTGCGTTTGGGGTGCAAGATGCTATCTTCAAGAAGCCTCTTTGTACTGTCGGACACCTCAAGCCATTGCATGTGGGCGGACATATCAATGGAAAACCGGTCAGGAAGATGCTAGTGGATAGTGGTGCAATTGTCAATCTTTTGCCCTATTCACTATTCAAGAAACTTGGTGGCAAAGAGGAGGAGCTAATCCAAACCAACATGACCATCACCGGCGTAGGAGGAGGTGCGCGCCAATTCCTTCAAAGGGGATCGCCAACGCCGAATTAACCGTTGGTAGCAAGACCATGGCTACGGCTTTTCTTCATCGCCCGGCGTGGAAGGTAGCTATGATCTTATCCTTGGTCGTGATTGGATTCATGCCAATCCTTGTGTTCCTTCTAGTTTGCACCAATTCCTCATCCAATAGGTGGGAGATGCCATAGAGATTGTTCATGCGGATAATTCGGTTGAGATTTCTACAGCGATGCCTCGCTTGAGAGCTCTAGGTTTTCTTGTCTTTCGGTAGAGACTTATCCAACTATCAGTACATTAGCTATGATGGCGTGGATTTGTGCCTGTAACATTGAAGTTTACGGATAATCGGCTCAATATTATTTTGTAAACATTGTTTCTTAATGGAAGACAAACTTCAATGGTTAAAGCATAGACTTGAACATTATCGGTTTGAAGAGACCGATTCTTGTGAAGCTATCGATGACTTTGATGAGCTCAATAAGTTGGGCCAAGGTTTCATGCCGGCCCCCTTTGGAACAAGTTGACATTGGGGATGGTTCGGTGCCAAGGCCGACATTTGTAAACCAAAACTTGGATGCCGATTATAAAGCTAAATTAATCGCTTCTTCAAGGAATATGTTGATTGTTTTGCATGGGACTATCTGAGAGATGCAGGGTTTAAGCCGTAATCTTGTTGAGCATCGGCTTCCCATCAAGAAGGATTTAGACCTTACAAGCAACCGCCAAGACGCTTCAATTCGGCCATCAATGACCGAATCAAGGAGGAGATTGATCGGTTGCTTAAGGCGAGATTTCATCCATCCATGCGGTATCGCGAGTGGGTCTCTAATATTGTGTGCCGGTTGAGAAGGACACCGGGAAGATTAGAGTGTGCATTGATTTTAGAGATTTAAATAGAGCCACTCCCAAAGATGAGTATCCTATGCCTATTGCCAACATGTTAATCAATGATGCCGGGACACAAGGTTATTAGCTTTCTTGATGGTAATTTGGGTATAATCAAATATTTATGGTCAAGAAGATACCTCTAAGACCGCTTTTATTTGTCCCGGATTTGTTGGTTTGTTTGAGTGGATTGTTATGACCTTTGGCCTCAAGAATGCAGCGCCACCTATCAACGTGCTATGAATCTTATCTTTCATGATCTCATTGGTGTGATTATGGAGGTGTATATTGATGATGTGGTGATTAAATCGGCTTCACATGATCCTCATTTTAGCCCGATTTGCGTCTTTCTTTGAGAGGATGCGCTACTATGGTTTGAAGATGAATCCACTCAAATGTGCCTTTGGAGTGTAATTTTGGAAAGTTTCTTGGGTTTATTATTCATGATAAGGGCATAGAGATTGATCCTAAGAGAATAGAGAAGATCAAGGCGTTCCAAAGACCTCAATGTAAAAGGATTTGCAAAAATTCTAGGTAAAGTGAACTACTTGAGAAGATTTATTGCTAACTTGTCAGGAAAATTATTCCTTTCACCCCCATACTTAAGTTGAAGAATGAAGCTGATTTTGCACGGGGGGCAAGCCAACAATATGCATTTGACAAGATAAAGGAGTATTTGTCTTCACCACTGTTCTTGCGCGCCTAGAAGGGGTGTGCCTTTCGATTGTATATCGCCGCCCGAAGAGAAGGTGATTGGGGCGTTCTTACTCAAGAAGATGAGGGAAAGGAATATGTTGTTGCTTATCTTGGTCGCCGTCTTCTTGATCCCGGAGACAAGGTATGCCCATTGTTAACGTTTCTTAACGCGACAATGATAAATTCGCAAGCGCACGGAATCGTCGTTGTAGCTTTCACCGGAAATGTTCAAAGTGGGGTATCGTATTTTCCACGAGGAACGGATGTACTCTCTCTAACTAGTTTGCCCAAGGACACACACGACACAAAGATGGCGAGGATTAGTGAGAAGGATTCATACGCCTTTAATGTCTATGGTTAGCCAGTCTCGAGCTACTTGTTCACTTCGGCACCGGCCCGCTCCCAACCGGGTAGAGTCCGAAATTAGCACCTTTGCCCAAGACCAACATGGTGGGATTTCAAGGGACGGACAAGGCTTGTCACGACCAAACCGCCTACCCCCTCACCGTGGGATGCGCCACAAAAGATAGGCAACCCCTAGCCCGGACACCACGTCTACACTAGTGATTATCACTTTAGCGTGTTAACAAGGCTTACCCGCCCCAGGGGTCCTTCTACTAGAGCGCCGCCCCGAAGGAACGACTATCAATCCCGCGAACAAGTAGATAAATCGTGGATAAACAAAAGACAATAAAGATTATCGTAACCGTGGGAAGCTTACTTAGCCAAGGTCCCATTAAGGAGCCAAGTACGAATCCACCGAGGTACAAGGTTGGGGAGACACCGACAAGTCCGGGCGCTTCCCCCGCTCTCGACCCTTCACATCTCTCCTCCGCCGATCTCTCTACTACTAATGAAGGCCTAAGCCCATTGGAGTGAAGGGGGTAGAGTAGAGGGAGAGCTCTCTTAGAGGAGAGGGAGAGACTCTTCCTTGGAATGGTGTGTGTTGAATGAGGGGAGAGAGCCTCCTTTTATAGGTAGAGGAGAGGGGGCTCTTTGGAAAATGGCCATCCCTACATGGAAGGAGCAAAACCGACCTGGGAAATCCTTCTAATCTGCGAAACCGACCATCCAACGTCGGTAGTGCCCGCCGCTTTGGAAGGTAATGAACCGCCTCCCGAAGCCGGGCGAACCGCGTCGTAGGGGGTGCGCACCGAAGGCGGGTGGTGCGGCGCGCGCCGGGCCGGGCTTTGGCTTCGGGCTTCGGCGGGGGTGGCGTTGTTGGGCACGAAAAAGTTGTAGGGCGGCGTTGGCTCGGCCCGATTCTGCGTGTTTGGTCCATTTCTCCCTTTGGGCTTGATATTCTTGAGAAATGCGCTTTCCGGGGGAGCGCCTTTTGGTATATTTTCCTCTTGTTTCTTATGTAAATCTGCACAATAATAATTTGGACACTACAAGTGGAAATATGTGAGTTATAAATGTATATGAGTATGATAAGGTATAGTTTTACCCCTTTATGGTAGTAAGTTGACGGAAAAAAATATGTCGTTGGTGACCGCCAACACCCATATTGAGAAATTATGCTTATCACTATATTTTGCTTGTTCCAAAATGAGACATTATCTTTTGTCAAGCACATGTGTGGTAGCATGCCGGGGCCGATGTAATCAAACATATGTTGTTTTGGCCAATCCTTTACGGAAGGGTGGGCAAATGGGCATATGCTTTAATTGAATATGACTTGACTTTTGAACCATTGAGAATTTTAAAGGGTCAAGTTCTTGCTGATTTTATTGTTGAGCATGGTATTAATCTTGATTATGAGGTGAATTATGTCACTTCTACTCCATGGCGGTTATATTTTGATGGATCGGTTTGCAAGGATGGTGCGAGTTGGAATTGTTCTTGTTAATTCTTGTGGTGCTGAATTTCCTATGTCAAGCCGATTGGAGTTTCCATGTACTAACAATCAAACCCGAATATGAAGCTCTCTTATTCGGGTTGATTATGTTAGAAGCTATAGGGGGTTGAACATGTTGAAGCATTTGGTGATTCATTACTTGTGGTGCAACAAGTTTTAGGTGAATGTCAATGTTTGGATGGATCACTATGTGCTTTCGCCTCGATATGTGTCTTGATTTAATTGGTAAATTTACGAATTTAAGATTTGGCATATTCAAGAGAAGAAAATCATAAGGCCAATTTTTATGCTCAATGTGCTTCGATTTTTATCAAGGAAGAGGATCAATTGCATGTGAATTATGTGCAAAGAGCAAACTTGCTTGCTCAAGCGTGCATCGAGCTTTGAGGTAAGAGATAATTATTTCCACTTACAACATTTGCGATGCATGAAAGTTTGCTTGTTTTGATTCTAGTAAAAATTCGGTTCAACCAAAGTTAATTGGACAAACCGATGTTACTAACGATTTGGGACAGCAATGTAAAGTTCTTTTAAATCGGTCTATTTCTATTTTGGACAATGGTAGCACCGATTTAGAGGATTGGAGAACTCCTCTTTTGTCTTTTTGCGTGGGATCCTAGTATCAAAGTTGACAAGAATATTCGTGACTTGCTTTCAAGTACACATTGCGTAATGGTTAGCTTTATAGGAGGACCGCCAAGACTTGTTTGCTAAAGTGTCGGGGGCTGATCAAGCACGAAGTGGCAATGGGAGAAGTTCATGAAGGCATTTGTGGTACGCATCAATTGGCTCCGAAGATGAAGTGGTTGTTGAGGCGGGCTGGTTTCTATTGGCCTACTATGATGGCGATTGCTTTCGTTACTACGAGAGGTTGTCAAAAGTGTCGGCGTGGTTTGGAAATATTGATTAGTGCCTACGCTATGCTTCATCCTATCATCAAACCGTGGCCTTTCCGTGGTTGGGGCTTGGATTTCATTGGACGATTCATCCTCCATCTTGAAGGGGCATAAGTTCATCTTGGTTGCTACCGATTACTTCACTAAATGGTCGGAGGCGGTTCCATTGAAGAACATGACACCGCGGGGAGGTAATTGAGTTTATTATAGAGCACATTATTCATAGATTCGACATTCCTCAAACATTAACTACGGATCAAGGGACGTCATTTATGGCGAAGGAAGTAAAGGATTTTGCGAATCATATAAGATCAAGATGCTCAATTCATCTCCATATTATGCTCAAGCCAATGGTCAGCGAGAATCAACCAATAAGATTTTATCAAGCTTATTAAGAAGAAAATAATAAAACATCAAGAAGGTGGCATGAGGTCTTGTCGGAAGCTTTGTGGGCTCATCGCATATCGAGGCATGGTGCAACTAAGGTCACTCCTTATGAGTGGTATATGGTCAAGAGTCGGTGTTACCCATTGAGGTAAATTTGGATGCATATAGATTTGCTAAGCAGAATGACCTATCTCTGTCATGTATCATGATTTAATGATGGACAACATGATGAGGTAACCCGACAAGAGAATACAAGCTCTAAAGGAGATTGAGAAAGATAAAGCCCGTGTTGCAAGAGCCTACAACAAGAAAGTCAAGAGCAAATCGTTCCAAATCGGTGATTTAGTTTGGCAAACTATATTACCGATAGGGTCAAGAGCAATCAATTTGGCAAGTGGTCACCCAATTGGAAAGGTCCTTTCAAAGTGGTCAAAGTGATATTTGGGAATTCCTATGTGCTTGAGTCTACAAATGATGGAAAACGCCAAGATAAGGCGATCAACGGGAGGTATTTGAAAAGGTATTTCCTAGTGTTTGGCAAGAGGCCTAGTGCTCTCCAAACAATGGCGATGCATGCATCGCCCTTAGAACAAAAATGGCCGATACATAGTATAAGCTTCTTAGTCACCGGAACAACCGATATGATGGGCATTCGATGTTGTTTGTCTTATTTTGTTTCAGTGTTCGTGTGCTTCTCACCAACGAGGGGCATGTGTTGACACCTGCAAAATGGCGTGGTCTAAGTCACGGTAAAAATCGCGACTTAATCAAATTCTGTGGGAGGAAAAATCACCTCGCGCCGGATGCCGGTATTTGATTGGGCTGCCCGCGCAAGATCGCTCTCGGGCGCGTCGCGTGGGCGTGTCGATATGCGCATACATACGCTCGCGCTGGCGTCCGGCCAGTTCTAAGCGCGCGTCCGTATGCACTTCAAAAATAAGGCCCGACAGATGCCGTTGAGCGTCTACGGACGCAGGCTCGGCGTTCACCGGGCCTGGCCAAGGTGCGCGCGGCGTCTCGTATAGATTCAAAATCTACCGATTGCGGGCTCTCTGGATCCTTGATGCAGGATCACGGACGTCGGCACGCGTCGCTGGGCGTCTTTATTCGATTCAAGGATCTGCGCCCGAGATTTTCTAATTAGAACCGATTTTGTTTCGTTGGTTTTGAAATCTTTTGTGATTGGAACGCCCAAGGATGGTTTCCTAAAGGGATAAGACCACTCCCCTCTATATAATAAGAGGTTCATGGTCGATTTGATCCCATCTACATCAAATCGCCATACTTTACATATCTCTCAACTTTTATCTCTTCCAAAACCCTAAACTTGTTGTTCGACCACGAACTCCGGTTCTCACGGGCGCTCTAGAAGATCCGCTGCTCCTCCTAGGACAACTCCTTGCGCGCCCTCCCGACGTGGTCTTCCGAGGTGCTGCTCGGTTGTCTTTCAAACCGTCATCGAAGCTCTACGGCCACCCCAACCTAATCCTAGACGGTTTGGGTGATCACGCTGGTGGTGTCACGCTACTAGGTTGTTTAGCAACCTCGTATGCCCGCCCCTCTCGGTGTGTTGGTGCTAAGCCCCAGCTTTGTGTCAACATGGACGCCAAAGAAACAACAATGCTTTAAAAAATCATTTTTTCTATGCTATTTTAAAAAGGCCTTTTTCTAAAAAAGAAAAACATGTTTGTTTTCATGCAGATCGGTCATAGCTAAAGGGTAATCTTTTTTATAATCATCGCATAAATATGATTCGGTATTTAGTGATTCTCCATTAGCTCTTGAAAAACCATAGTGTTTGTTTGCTTGCATGTTGTTCATAACAAAAATAACTGCTCAAACTTGACCACAAGAAGACCTCTTATTCTCGTTAAGTTAACTAATATTCATTAACTCGTAGTAGTAACATCCAAGACTCGCTTAGTTTAATATTTGAAGAATACTTAAATTTTACATTAGCTGTAATTGATTAAATTAAATAAATAAGCCGAAAGCACGAAGTGGGACCGGAAATTCGTGGGTGGTAAATGAAGTTGTGATTTTGGTTAGATTAATGCTTATTTTAATGAGTATGACTAGAGGTACAAATTCTACAAGAAACATCGAAGGATGAGATTGCGGTGTTAAAGCGGAGATGAAGAGGGGAAAATCTGCGTGGATGATCGCGTGTCCGTAGTTTTTCAACCGACCGGATCTGGCCGCTGGACCGACTTAAAAGATCAACTGTGCAGCTCTCCACCGCTCGTCTCACTTTAAAAGATCGCCTTCGCGGTAATTAGGACGAAAACCGTTAAATCACTGCGGCTTTACTTGAACTCGCGGCGTTTCCATTTGGAACTCGGGCCGTATGTTTCTGAAAAATACCTTCGGCTGCGGATTCAGAAAAGCCTTTCTTGCTCGGGGTACCATCTGAAAATGACTAAAACTATAAGTCACTTCCGCCATCGGGCCGAAAGAGGGAAAAATTCGAGTTTTCCCGTGCTCCTCTCTTCCATTCCTAGGCGGCATGCGACATTACTCCGCCAGTTTAGTCACGGGGAGAGTACTCGTGCGATGCGGCGGCCAAAGTATGCGCGGGTCGCGGCAAGTTTCAGCTGCGACGACACGGGATGTGTGCGGTGCATGTGCATAAATGGAGTTATTACTACCTAGTGGTGAGTAGTAAGCGATGAGGGGCTCTCTGGACGCCTTCGAAGCCGACATTGCTATACGCATGGGGCTGGCCGTCTGCGCTCACTGGCTACACCTCACCCCTGCAAATTTTGCTACTTCCTTCTCCTGGGCCTTTAGATCCGGAAGCTCTACCTTTCACTGGATTCGTCTTTCCATGGCGCGCATGGAGTCTCCCGCCTCAAGAGATGGATTGTGTTTCTCGCCGCTTCGCGGTGGCGGCGCCGCCGCTTCCTGCGGCGCGCAGTGCGGTGTGCTGCTGACTACGGCTGGTGCGCGAACGCTGCCGGGACGGGACACGGTGTTCCCGCTGGCAGCTTCGCGGCAGTGTTCGCTGCATGCGTGGAGGCCGCTACATGCCGCTTTTCGCGTGGCTCGGGCGGGCAAGGCGCGCGAGAGCCGCGCTTTGCGCTCGCTCTCCGCCACTACGAGGCTTCGCCCGCGGGATGCCGCTGCCTCTTATGCTTTCGGCAGAGTAGAGACGGGCCTTTCCTGCTCGCAGTGCAGCCGGCGCTGGGCTTCCGCTGATGTGCGCTCTCGACGCGGCTGGCACGCCGCTACTGACCGCATTTACGGCTCTCACGGCACGAGCCCGGGCTCCAAGACGCCTCGCCTCTACCTTCGCCGCCGTGGCCAGGCTCTCTACCTTCCCCGCCAGCGTGAGGACTCACAAGGGCTCAGCACTCTTTCCCGGCTGAGTTGGAGACCTCGATGCGCGATGTTGGGCTTCGACTTCCCATGGCGCGCCGCGATCGGCCCTGTCTTCTCCTCTGCTGCAGCAGCGCCGTGGCGCTCTCGGTGACCGGCTTCGGGTGTATGGGCGCCAGCCTCTCGGCGCTGTCCTGCAGTAAAGATCCTCGCGGTTGTGCCGCTTCCCCACCTTGTCCTGCTGTACGCCAGCTGGTCGCTTCGACCTCCCAACGCCGCCAGTAGTGCCCGAAGCTCGCCTCTATCCGCTGGCTTCTGAGGTCGGCGAGAGGCGAAGTTGGTGGATGGTGACTTTCGGACGCCTTCGATTTCACGCCTCTCACTGTGCAAGTGCTCTCTCGCCGACGCCGCTCTCTTCTTTTCCCTCCTCCGCTTCTGGCAGACTCAAGGAGGAGCGCCGGTCGCAGCACCCTGGCGTTCGGACAGCTTCCGGTTTCACGCCGAAGCCGAGGGAGCGCCACGCCGCCACTTCCGCTTCTCCATCGCTGCATGGGCTATGGGGCACCGGCCTCTCCTATACGCAGGCCATTCGAAAGTTTCGGCGCTGGCTGCCAGCGTTTCGCGCTGGCCTGACGGTAAGCCGACGCCGCGTGCTTCCTTCGTGGTGGACGATCTCTTGCCGCGTGGCCGTACCTATCGCAGGCTACTTGTGTATGTTGCTTCGGGCACCGCATTGAGTTCTTTACGCAAGCGGTACCGCCGTATTTCGCTGTGCAAGCATGCAGCGCGAAGCGCCAGCCTCGCCAGCGCATACAAGAAGAAGATGACTCCGGCGAAGCCAACATGCTGAAGCAGTCACCGCGTCTCTACTTCGCCGCCGCCAACCGTAACGACAGGCGCTGCGGTGTCAGCGCGTTTCCGCTCATCCGGGCGCGCCGGCTGCGCAGTGCGACGCGCTCTCTAAGTGTGGGCGTGTGATGCGCGCGCGTCTACCTCGGCAGTTGGGGCTCCTACCGCCGCCAAGCCTCCGCACTGGCAATACGGGCCGGGTGCGAGGCTCCTTCTTCAGCGGGTACTTCGCATGCGCCGCCATTGCCGCTCACCGCCGGAGGCTGCCTACGCTTCCGCCGACTCTAGTCGGCGCCGCTTTCAATCGCTTTCCGGACGAAAGTATGCGTATCGCAGGCTTTCGCATTCTCGCTGCCGCTGCTGCTGCCAGCTGCTAGGGGTATTTCCGGGCGCGGCGCCGCTTTCACCGGCGCTCTGGAGGCGGGCATAGCGTGCGTCGCCGCTTGC
>JADLZK010000047.1:0-136599 GCA_015847255.1 Hyparrhenia diplandra
GGAAAACCGCGGCCAGCACGTCCATGTCATCCAAAATATTTTTTGTGCGTCCGATCTTCGATCCAACGGTTCTCGTGGCTCCTCTGCATCATATATATACCAGCTCCCCCTAACCCTAACCATACCTCACTCTCCTGTCCCAGCCGCCTCCTCACTCTCCCTCATCTCTCCTCTGCAGGCGACCGGCGCGGCGGGGCCAGGCGGCGGGCGCGCGCGGCCCGGCCGCCGCGCGGCGCGGACGCGGCGGGGTGGCGCCGGCGGCCGGCGAGGGCGCGGTGGGCGTGCGCAGGCGGCCGGCGCGGGCGGCGGGGCGCGGGCCCGGGCACGGGCGCGGCGGCGCGTGCGCGTCCAGGCGCGGGCGGCCCGCGCGAGCACGGCGGCCCGGGCGCGGCCAGCCGGCGAGCGCGGGCGGCCGGCGCAGGGCGGCGCGGCGCTGGCGACCTGGTATCGCGGCAGCGCGGCGGGCGAGCTGGAGGTGCGGGCGCGGGTGCTGCAGCGGCGACGGTAGCGGCACAGCATCGCGGCGACGGCGCGGGCAAGCGGGTCGCGGCTGAGCGATGGATCCTCTCAAGGCTCCAGTCGTTGCCACACTCCTCTGCCTATGCTTTGTTCGAGCCCTGTGCGATGCGGCCTCAACCTCTCCATCGCCAGAGCAGGAACAGGAAATTCAGATGCTCAGATCGAAGGTAGCTTCCTTAGGTGAGTCAACGTATCCCACCCCCATAAATCACCTTCATGATGATTTTTCCCTTTGTTGTCTTGCATCATGTAGCCTGTTCGGATCTTCTTCTTTGATTACATAACGAGACACCACTTTAAAACTTCGGAACGCACTCTGAAATTTCAGACAGAGATAGTAGCTAGAACTTGGTTGTTCTTGGTTCTTCTAAGAGCAGATTGGTTGCACGTTGTTTCTTGTTAGTTTCTCTTAGCACTTCAAGGGATCCAACACTTAGCCTCATTCCTTATCGTTTGAAATTAACTTTGTAAGAAGTGTCTTTAGCTTAAACTGTCTGTGGGCGCTCCTCTGGGCTGCCTGAAACTCTTGGCCCCTCAACTAGGTTTCCTGGGTAAACATAGTTGAGGGGTGGTGAATCCGTTACGCTGTAGGTCGTGAACTTCTATAACTTCGTTGCGAAAGTAATGAAATTCGGTTATCCGTTGTGGAAAAAAAGAAATACTTAATTAAGTTCTTTGGCTGCAGAGGATGAGATCAGCAGGAGGAAGGAGGAGACCTCGGAGCTGGAGAGTGTTGTCAGGGAGAGGACTGCACAGATGGCAACATTGGTAGGCAACCTAGAAATTTTGCAGGTCAGAGATATGAGACTTTGTCAGGCTGCTGTAATTGAACTATGGTCTGATCTGAACTCTCTTTCTTAGACCGAAATCACAGAAACAGTCAATTGCTTCCGATATATGGATTTATTGTAGTTTGTTTGTGAGCATGTGGTCTTGATCTCTCTCGTTTACATTGTCGAATTAGAAGGTGGACTTGGATGATGACGAGCCTGTGATGAAGGCGAACACACATAATGCAATGCTTGAGAAACAGGTAAATGAAGCATGTTTCCCATAATTGATGTTCTGAAAGAATGGGAAAGACAATGACTCATGAAGCAAAGCAGATTGAGAGGCTGGGCAGCGATTTGGAAGACCAGATTAGGAAAGGCGAAACATTAGAAGCACGAGCTGTTGAAGCAGAAAGAAGCTTGCATGAATTCAGTCGCAAGCTGGAGCAGGTAAGTACATTCAGCAGAAGATATGGTGTAGTGTTGGGATTTTCACAAAACTTATACCAGCATTTTTTTCCTCTTTTTTAGGCTGAGAAAACTAACATTCAGCAGAAGAAGAAAATTGAGGACCTCAGTGACAGACTTCAGTATGCAGAGGTTGGCACAAGTAGAGACTTGAACGCACTCTATGTTTGCCTGTTCTTCACAGAGTCACAAGAAATTACAGACACGTGCTTCATGTGATTTGATTTGCTCAGGACAAACTTTCAACACTGGAAAACGAGGCAAAAATCGAAGGTTGGAGAGTTGGCAAAGGTCTTGGGAATTCTCGGTTTAAAAAAGATTAGTATTTTTTTCTTCTTTGCCTGATGTTTTCATCACTGTATTCGTCAAGGCAGTATGGCTTGTTTTCAGGCTCATGGTATATGGCTTCCCCGTTGGCTTGCAGTGCATGTTTTACGCTGCCAGGTCAGGCACACTCATGGCGGCACAGCCCCAGGCGAGGCCGGCACCGGCGGCGTGGCGGCGGCCACAGCCGCAGCACGCCCGGCGGCGGACGCAGGCATGGGCAAGGTAAGCCCGGCTCTGCAGCTCCCTCCTCTCCTCTAGGTGCTACGATCGCGGGTGCGAGGCGAGGGCACCCCGACGCTTGGCGTGGTGGCGCGGCAGCTCCCATGCTTTCGGCCTCCGCCGTCTCTCCCCGGCTCCCATCCCTCTCTGTTTCGCAGCCCATGGGAGCCGCTCCGTGACCCATGACTGGATTTGGTGGCTCCGTGGACGGATCAGTTATCACACAATCGTGCTCTGTTCATGCCTGCGTCCAAACGGCCGGAAACTACACAAATCGTTCGTAAAACAAGAATCCTTCGCTTAGCTAACCGGATCGCAGATCGAGCATTTGTGTCGATGGGTATTTTTTTGTGTAGTTTGTTTGTCCTTCATTTTAGCAATACTGCGTCAATGTTCTCGTTTGAACTGTTGTAAAAAAAAGGTTCTGTTTTGAACAGGAAAAATAAATACTGATTATTTTCTCCGATATTTTCATTCAGGATTGAGCCTTCGTTACGGTTCGGCCGAATAGAGTAACTTTACGTACGGCGGGGACATTATTGTGTTGGTAAGCTACATTTCATGCCTACGCCTACTTGCTTCCTGATTTTTTTACATTGCTTTCACTACAGCATCGTGCACCATTGACTACTTACCATAGCTGTAGGTGCGGTGCATTTTGGTTTTAAGAATTTTTCTGTCACCTTTTAAATAATAAAGTACCTACAGTTCCTTTTTTGAGTAAGTAGCAGCATATTTATAGCCAAGACATATAGTTCGATTTAAAACCATGGAATAGCTCAGGCCATATCAGTTACAACAGAGATTTACCATGGTTTAGTTATTTAGAGAAATTTCTAGGCAATAATGTATTTATTTACACCAATTTCTAGGCAACAAAATTCTCTCGAGGTCTATGGTGCTCCATGCTTTGGACTTCCACCGGGTTCGACCACGAGCCGCTATCATCAAAGCAACCAATGTCACCCTTAGAATAAACATGCATACGAAAAATTATGCTACAAACCAAGAGCAGAGATCTCGAATTTGTTGTCTATGAATCTATTATCTCCGAGGCTATGACATATGTGCAAAGGTCGTGCTTGTTTGAGGTAGCGCCGCAATTGTGCAACTTTCTATGTTCCGGGGTTTCGAGAATGACTCAACCGGGCTGTTACTTTAACAGTTCCTGCAGTTCGATCTTTCTTTTCTTTTGTCATATGTGTTTAAAATCACAATATACCACCAACACCTCTCCTTCCTTGGGGCCACCCAAGCAATGGCATCGTCATCCCTCTCGGTGTCCCTTCAAAGATATTTGGTCGATGCGAAAAGGGCACTTCATCTCCGAATTTTTCTATTGAACCTGAAAGAGTTAATACTCACCGGCTTTTCTGAAAGAAAAACGTGTTTCCCCATAGGCTGGCCAAAAAGTATTTCCATGTGTAAAAGAGGTTTTATCGAAGATGACATTCCTCACTAAATGAATTTCGTAGGTTGGCATGATGGTGCGGGGCATGGAATTCGACAATGCAGCTCCCTATATGTTGCCGGGGAAAATATACAACTCGAAAAAGATACATGGCTCCTCTTTGCCACATGCTCGACCGACCATCTTAGGTCCAACAGATCCTAAATGATCGGGTATACATCCTGCTCCCTCGAATTTAACTCCCCGAACCAAGTGAAGTCTCGCTACTTCCCAGTAAACCATTTACTTCAATAACCCTACGGAGCACAAATCCGAAACCTCTTCGATTTATGGTGTACATGGACCAATAACTGTTGTCCATGCCGCAACATTTGCTTGTTTTAAGCCTTTTATACAAAATATTAGGAAACACAAAGTATATTGAGAATCCTCAAGCGTATATAATTTGGAATAGACGGAGTAGTAAATAAACCCCTTTGGTAAATGCTATTTACATGATAATTTATGAAGCCTTGTGTTTGAGAAGTTCGAAAACTTGAATCATGTTCATGCCACTCCTTTTTTTTTTGTTGTTAGTTCAGTCCGATCATCGATTATTACTAAAGAAGCAAATGGATAGCCGGTATGTGAAAGAACTTTTCGAATATATGATGAACTATGTAATTTTTGAGCGAGAATAACTCGAGAATGCACATAAAAGAGTGCACACCCTTTAGAAATATGCGTAAAAACTGTACACACATCTTTGCTGGTTTCCAATGAAAAATGGGATTCGCTTTTGTGACTTCCTTATGCATTGATGCCTACTTCAGTGTTCTACTTTATAGTCCATTTTTCAGTGCTCTTTCATCTTGGAACAACAAGATGCTCGTTAGGAAATTCAGAGGGCCTTTTTGCCACATCAACATTTGTCATGTTGGTCATATTGCACATCGGTAAGATGCTCTACACATGGTACTTTTCAAATACGTGTTAGCTTTACTCAGTAGCTTCGGTGTACCTACTAAAATATGTTTACTTCAATGTCCATGACATATTCGGAAATTTAGTTTTCATCCCTACGCTTATATCTCATGGTGAAAAGTTATCTACTATCTATATGAAGTTGTCATATTCGGCAAATCTGTTTTATCTTGCATGTTCCTGATATAGCTCTCGTTCAGAGTATATTAATATTCAAGTTTTCCTGGTCTTACATTTTGTTGTTCCCTTGTATTTTCTATTTACCTTCCCGATATTGGCAAGGACTATTAAATACTCCCTCCATTCCAAATTATAAGTCACTTTGGAATGCAATGCATTCCAAAGTGACTTATAATTTGGGATGGAGGGAGTACTTACCATTTGCTTAGAGGTTTGCAAAATTTTTATGGTGTTTTATATTGCTTTTTTTTTTTCTGCAGTACTATTGGCACGGCATGGGTGATTCCTTGGAGTAGAATGGGTGATGAAGAGGGAACCTTCAACAAACCAAAAAGCTGCAGCAAATATTTGAGATTTTAGACATCTATTAGGTCATGTTGTATATTTTGGTCCATTTGCAGTGGCGTCATCATGTTCTCTGTCATTCCAAATAGGAAGCATATGCTCAGGATGTTATGGAGCTGCATGGTCAGAATTTGATGTGATCTGCCTCCCTTGACAAAGTTGTACAGGGCTAGGCATGCCCAACAAATGTCTCCTGTGTCTACCATTCAAATTTTTTTGTCCACATGCTACCTTATGAAGAAGTGAAGAACTAAAGTGTTGGCTTATTGATAACAAATGTCTCGTGTAACATGTGTTTATGTAAACCTATTATATATCGGTGTAATGCGACCATCGAGAATATTATGTCTTATATATCCTTTGTCATAAGTATATCAATTATTCCATTTATCAAATAGTCATAAACTATCATGTAAAATTATCACGCGCGCATAGGCGCGCAAATTACTAGTAAAGATAGTAGAAGGGAGGCCACGCCGCCTCCCTCACGGTGGCCACGGTAGTAAAAAGATTTCGTTCATCCGATTTTTGGATCGCGGTTCTCCGGTTGTTGACCCATCGGCGGGTGAACAGGAGTTCGGCTGGGCTGGTCAGGTACAACCGGTACGATGTTGTTGAGCGTCCATTGGCCGCCAATGCTCGTTGTCGAACCGTGGCTAGTTGGCTTCGTCCGGGCCCATGTGCAGTAGCAGTTGAGGATTTACGCCGGACTCTTCCAGTGAGTCTGTTGGGCACTGTGTCTGTGCGCGGTTGCTGCCCCGAAGCCACTGCTTGCTGGCCTCCACTGCATTCTGTCAACTCTGGGGCCCGTGTCTCAGCGAGAGTGGTGTGTGGCCGCTCGGTGCGTTCGGGTCTGTAGGCGCGCCCTGGTGTGATGGAGATAAAACATCGCCGGCAGCTCTTTTCCTTCTCCAATTCCGGCCGTCTGCCGTTCCTCCAAGGTGAGCGGCGCCGGTGGTCCTTTCCTCGCCTTTTGCTGCGTTTCGGTGGTGTTGGCTCCTTTTGATCATTTCTCTCGTGCTGGCGGTGATCGCGCAGCGGCGCGCCGCCTCTCTAGGGTGCTTGCGGGGGTGTCCACCAGGTGTCAGATCTGTGGCGGCGGGTGCTCCATCTACGCTAGGGCTGCATCCGGTGCCGCGGGACTTCCGCCGGCTCGTGGTGCCCTCGGCTCGGCAGTGGCGTGCCTGCTTCGTCTGTATCCTGATGTCTTCGCCGAGGATGAAGACTAGCGTCCAAAGGTACACGATCTTTCTTCGTTCCTGTACTGCCTTCTCTGATCTTGGTTCACAGCCCCCTCTTCTCTTACCTTTTTTTTTCCTTGTCTTACCTCTCCAAATACTATCTAGGTTCCAGCCATTCTTAAGGAGCTAAAGCTAACCATCCAGGAAGAAGACTCCCATCCAGATCTATGGCGACATGTACGTGACAAAAGTAAAGATTGCCGATGTCCTCTCCAAAGAAACGTACGAGAAGAAAACAAGAGAGTTTGCTGGAAACCCTGTACCCACCAAAACACTATCCATCCAGAGTGCCTATAGTGCGGTTGTGAAATATCTTGAAGAGGAAAAACTAATCACAGTAGACGATTACGAAGCCGAGAATGTTTCCCAGTTGAAATAGAAAAAATGTACTCTAAATCATGGTCAATGCTATTTGAATACAAAGCAACGAAACTCACAGACGCTGCTCTTGCAAACTACAGAAAACTGCATGGCTTCCTATGCTCTTTTGGCATTTTGTCAGGTGCTTCCTGTTAGAGTATGAGTAGTGTTGGCCCAAGAGGCTAGGCCCAAGAGGCCCATGTATGCACTATATTGCTACCCTTAAGGGTTAGCCCTAATTGAGGAAATCGTAAATTCTAACATGGTATCACCCTAGCTTTTCTTTTCCGATCCCCTTCCTCTTCCCAGCCGCCACCCACGATGGTCAGGCCGGCCGCCGGCGCCGCCGCCCTCCGGCGAGCAGCCGCCCCTCTTCCCCTCCCCTCTCCCCCTTCCCTAGCTCTCCTACGCTGCTGCGCTGGGGCGCGCGCGCAGAGGCAGGCGCCTTTGGCGCGGGCCACACTTGGGCGGACACTGGCACGCCAGCGGACGAAGCGCGGGCGCTGATTCGCGGGCCCTCGCCGCCATCCTCCTGGCAGCCGCTACCGCCGTCGTCGCTCCCTACGCTGGCAGGCGCGGGCGACTTCCCCTTTCGCGGTGCCGCCAGTTAGGCGCGCGAAGCGCAGCGCGGCGCCCGGCCGAAGACGCGGCGTGGACGCGGGGCGGCGTCAGCGTGCGGGCGGGCGTGGCTCCCCAGCGCCCCCGCTCCTTGCCCTCCCTCCCGCCCCTGCTCCTTGCCCTCCTCCTTCGGCCCGGGCACACCGCCCCCTCCTACGCTTCCCACCTCCGGTGCTACGGGAGCGACTCCTCTCGGCACCGGAGTTACACCCGGCGCTGGCCGGAGGTTCTTGGACGGGACTCGCCCCAATGGCCGCTTCCCCCCTCCATACGCCTCTGCTGGACCCTCGTCGCGGTGCCGGAGGAGCTGTGGTCGCGAGCACAGCCGAGACCGCCGGCCGGATTCCGGCCGGCTGCCTCTCGAGGCACCGCCATCGCCGCTGGCGCACATGGCGCCGCCGGCGCCCTGGCATGCCACTGGGATGCGCCACCGATCGCCGTTGCCTCCGACATCGACGCTGCGCCCCCGCCGCCCGCCGCGACGCGTGGCCGGCCAGCCCATCTCGTCGGGCCACCCCGCTTGGGAGCGCGGGGCGATGGGGACGCGGCAACCAACCATGCGTGTGCAGGCCCCGCGACAGCGGGTGTCTCGCTCTTCCCGCCCCGCCTCCCGAGGCCGCTTTTTCCTTAGGCGTGCGGCGGCATGCGGTCGCTGCCCCGGCTACCCAGATCGGCGCAGCGCCGCAACCCCTCGCCCACGACCCGGCCGATCCCCTTGCGGCGCCATTTCGGATCTCTGCCCGGGTCCCGCCCTTGCTACTACTCCTCTGCGCGCCGCTATCTTCTCCTGTTCCTCCCGCCTCCGGGCGGCGGGGTGGAGGGTCGGCGACGCCCGTCGTCGCCCGCGGTGGCGGTCGGACTCCCACGGGGGGCTTCACGGGGCCTCACCACTCGTCTCCGCGGCCTCCTCTCCGCGGCTCGCCCGGCCTTTGTCGGCCGGACCCGGCGGCCCTGGGGCCCCTTCCACCACCGGTGGTCGGGGACTGTGTGGCCCTTCCAGCTCTTGGCGGTGCACCTAGCCCAGCAACAGCCATGCTCGCTTGTGCTCCACCGGGATCGCACAACCCGTCCCCGTGGGCTACACCTCCCGGTGCTTCGCCGGGCGTGTCGGTTGGGACCCGGCGGCCTTGGCGGCCTCGACACCTCCTGTCGGTCCAACTTGGATCGCCGACTCGGGGGCCACTTACCACACCACTTCCGACCCGAGTATACTCTCCTCCGTTCATCCTCCTTCTTCTTCTTCTCATCCTTCGTCTATCATGGTTGCCAATGGCTCGTGTATTCCTGTCACGTCCGTGGGTGCAGCCGGCGCTCATGGCTCCTTCCGTCTTCCCGACGTTCTTGTTGCCCCCTCTATGGTTCACAACCTTCTCTCTATTCGTCGTTTTACGGCTGACAACTCCTGTTCCGTTGAGTTTGACTCTTCTGGTCTTACCGTGAAGGATTTGGCTACCCGGCGTCCTCTTCTCCGCTGCGATAGCTCGGGGCCCCTTTACACCCTTCGTTTTCCTCCCTCCACCTCGCCTTCTTTTTTGTCAGCTGCTTTCGCCACCACACCTTCCTCCACTACTTGGCACCGTCGTCTCGGCCATCCTGGTCGTGATGCTCTGATGCAGCTCAGTCGGAGCTCCGACATTCGGTGTCCTCGGGCTCCCGATGAGCCCTTGTGTCATGCGTGCCAGCTGGGCCGTCATGTTCGTCTTCCTTTTCAGTCCTCTTCTTCCCATGCCTCTCGCGTGTTCGATCTTATTCACTGCGATGTATGGACTTCTCCTGTCCTCAGCATTTCTGGCTACAAATACTATCTCGTGGTGGTCGATGATCTTTCTCATTACTCATGGACTTTTCCCCTCCGTGCCAAGTCTGATGCTTTCCCCACTCTTCACCACTTCTTCGCCTGGGTGTCTACTCAGTTCGGCCTCACCATCAAGGCCGTCCAGTGTGACAATGGCCGGGAGTTCGACAACTCCACCTCCCGAGCCTTCTTCCTCTCCCACGGTGTCGGTTGCGCATGTCTTGTCCGTATACCTCCTCCCGAGCGGCAAGGCTGGCGCATGATTCGCACCACCAAGCGACATCATGCGCACCCATACGCTCCGAGGCGTGCCTCCCGCCGCTTCGGGGCGAGAGCCTACACACCTCCACCTACCTCCTTAACCGCCTTCCTTCCATTTGCGCCCGGCTCCCCGCCACACCATGCCCTCTTCGGCACACCTCCCTGCGCTTACGAGCATCTCCGTGTTTTTGGGTGTGCGTGCTACCCCAACACCGCTGCCACTGCTCCTCACAAGCTGGCTCCCCGCTCGACCCTGTGTGTCTTCCTCGGGTACTCTCCAGACCACAAGGGCTACCGGTGCTATGACCTCACCTCTCGTCGGGTCCTCATCTCTCGCCATGTGGTGTTTGATGAGTCGGTCTTCCCCTTCTCCACCACCACCACCTCCCGACTTCCACTCCGAACCTCAACCTCTTTGAGATGTGTCCTGGTGACCCGGTGGCTTGACCACCTTTGCATTTCCTGCAGGTCTGCTTCACCGGGTCGGCTTCGCCGCCACCGGTGCCGCACCCGACTTCGGCCCCTTGTGCGGGTCCCGTGGCCTCACCCCTCCGGGCAGCCACGCCGCGGGCCCGGGGGACGCCGGTGTACGTTCCCCCGGATCGTGGCGCCCAGCAGGTGCCTGTTGCACCTCGTGGGCGTTTCGCCGAGCCGATGCGTGTCTACGGCGCCGGGCTCCGGTGGTCCGCCACCTCCGCCACCGGAGGTGGCCTCTCCTTCGCCCGGCCTCCGTGGTCACCACCGGTGGTGCCTTCTTCACCGACGACACCTACACCACCGGTGGCCTCCTCTCCTCCGGCTACGCCTACTCCACCGCCGCGTCCCCCGGCGGCACGTGTTGTGTCGCCGGTGTACCACCCGCCGCTCCTTCACCGCGACCCGCGTCATGTCCACCCGATGGTGACGCGGCACTTGGCGGGAACTCTCCGCCCCGGGCCCTTGCGGCAATGCCCGGGGACTCGCCGGTCTCTCCGGTACCCTCATCCGTACGCGCGGCCTTGTCGGACCCTCACTGGCGCCGTGCAATGGAAGAGGAGTACGCGGCTCTCCTCGCCAACCAGACTTGGGATCTGGTGCCCCGCCCGCCCGGCGCCAACATCGTCACCGGCAAGTGGATCTGGACACACAAGCGGCGGGCGGATGGTTCCCTGGAGCGATACAAGGCTCGGTTGGGTTCTTAGCGGTTTCACTCGGCGCCAGGGGTGGACTATGATGAGACCTTCAGCCGGTGGTGAAGCCGGCCACTATCCCGCGGTGCTCTCGCGGCTCTTGCTCGCTCGGCGGTGCATCATCGGTGGATGTCAAGAACGCCTTCTGCACGGGGAGCCTTCTTTGGGACGGTCTATTGCGGTCGGCCGGCGGGGTTCGTTGACTCTTCTCGTCCTGACATGGTCTGCCGACTCAACAAGTCTCTTTACGGCCTCAAGCAGGCCCCTCGGGCGTGGCACTCTCGGATTGCAGCCTTCTTGGGTCACTGGGTTTTGTGGAGGCCAAGTCAGATACATCCTGTTTATCTACCACCATGGGCTGAGGCTGGCGTATCTGCTGCTCTATGTTGATGACATTGTCCTCCACGGCTTCGATCCTTCACTATTGCGCCGCATCATCGGCGCTCTTCAGCGGGGAGTTTCTGTGAAGGATGCGCGGTGGTCGCTCCACCACTTCCTCGGGGTCCTTGTTGAGCCTCGTCCCACTGGACTTCTTCTTCACCGGCGGCGGTACACTCTTGATATCTGGAGCGCGCCGCGGATGACGAGTACGCAAGCCTTGCCCCACTCGGTTTTGACACGGGGCAAGGTATGTCGAGGCGGAGGCAGTCGATGGCGAACCCTCACCGATACGGAGTCTCGTTGGCACGCCGGTACCTCACTTTCACCGGGCGGACATCACCTCACGCCGTGCAGCAGATTTGTCTCCACATGCATGATCCCGAGAGCCCCACCGGACTGCTCTCAAAGCGCCTTCTTCGCTACCTCCGAGGCCTTTGTTGACTACGGGTTGCTACTTCACGGTCTCCCCGCACCGAGCTAGTCGTCTACACCGACGCCGACCGGGCGGGTGTCCGGACACTCGACGCTCCACCTCCGGCTCTTTGTCTTCCTAGGCGGCAACTTGGTGTCCTGGTCGTCAAAGCGTCGGCCCGGTCGTCTCCCGCTCGATCTTTGAGGCGGAGTACCCGCGCTGTTGCTAACGGGCGTGGCGAGGCGTCTGGCTCCGGCGGCTCCTCGCCGAGCTCCGCCAACCCTCTCTTTAGGACCACGCTGGTCTCAACTGCGACAACGTCGGCGCCGTCTACCTCTCCACCAACCCGTGCAGCACCGGAGGACCAAGCATGTGGAGATCGATCCGCACGCCGTGCGTGTCGGGTCGCCATCGGCGAGGTTCGGGTCCTCCACGTCCCGACCACCTCTCGGTTCGCCCGACATCTTCACTAAGGGTCTCCCATCCTCGACCTTCACCGAGTTCGCTCCGGCCTCAACATCACCGGTGGCTAGTTGCGTGCGTGGGGGGCTCTTGTGTACTTCTTTTTCGTGTCGGTCACGCAAACTCCGCTGCGGCGGTAGTTCGGGCTGGGGGGATGTTAGAGTATGAGTAGTGTTGGCCCAAGAGGCTAGGCCCAAGAGGCCCATGTATGCACTATATTGCTACCCTTCTAGGGTTAGCCCTAATTGAGGAAATCAGAAATTCTAACACTTCCGCCGGCTTGGCACTTCTCGCCGCAGCAGATATCCCATCACCGAAAAAGAAATGACGTCGTCACGCCGTGAATACTGCCCTGGAAGAAGGTTCGGCGTCCATCGTCAGCAAGCTATCACACGATCTGCAAAACATGTGTGCTCAGTTGATTGGTCTTCTTGAGAGTCCAGATGAAGCCAGCTACAAGACTTGATCTACGTTTGTGTACTGGTGATGTTGCTTTTGTAATTTGCTATGCACGCGTTGTACCCTGCCAAAAAATAGTTTGGACCATGCAGTGCCTTCTTATTATGGGTGTTTTTACTCTTTTCCGATGCTCATGGTTTATGGACTTTGATTATTCACAAAAAAAAACAAGAAGTTCCTGCGAGGCTACGACACAGTCACACAGCCGGTCAGTCCCCCGCGCGCATGGGAGCGCGCAAGAGACTAGTGCAAGTATGCAACGCCAAGCCCATGGTTGGCTGCCGTCAGTACATGTCCTCCCGCGGTATTCATGGCATGTCGGCAATCCGGCGGCCAACAGGGCTTCAGGCCGGTGGCTCTGAGCCGCCGATGTTCGTGTTGGCTCCAGAGAAGCCGATAGGGGCCTATTTTCGAATCTCCCCAAGTTGCCGAGATGGATTCCAAATACAAACGATGCATGGTGCAGTTTTTTTTTTTCTTTTTTTTTTATTAAATTGCGAATCACAAAAGATATAACAAGGTACATCTTTGCAATGTGGAGGCAGTTGGACTAGGGTGTCCCGGAATATAAGTAGCAACGAACTTGCCCGTCCTATACGATGCCATCCATACCCTATCAAAAAAAAAAGATACGATGCAATACGATATGATGGGGAAGATGAGGGCAAGCGAGGGCGAGACCGAAGAACAAAAGAAGTCGTCGTCGTCGTCGGCGGCGGCGGCGGCAACGGGCACGCCAGTTCCAAAAAGAGAAGGAGCGGGAGCCCGACCACCGATGGCGCGTCGTCAGGCCCAGGCGCAGCAGGAGGCCTGTGCGACGACGTCGTGGGCAACATCCTCGCCCGCGTCCCGGCGCGCACCGCGGTGGCGTCGATGGCGCTCTCCAAGCAACACCGCAGGCTGATCCGCAGCCCCGAGTTCCGGAGCCTCCACCGCCGCCTCGCCCCGCCGCTGCCTCGCCCGCACATCGCGTACCTCGTGACGACGACCTTGAAGACGCGGTTCGTCTGGAAGAAGGAGGGCTGGTACCAAAGAAGGAAGATCGAGGTGCCCATGAGTAAATTCCAGGGCTTCCACGTCGCCGGCGCCGGCGGGTTCAACGGCAACGCCCCGGCCCCGATGCGTTCGCTCGCGGGACCGAGGTTTTCGGACGTGGGATACATCAACACATGCAACGGCGTAGTGCTCCTTGCTCCCGGTGACAAGAACTCTGCCCGGTGCCGGTGTATCCTCTGGAACCCGGCCGTCGCGGACGCCGTGGAGGAGGTGTCCGTCCCAGGTGCAGATGCAGATGGCCAAAGTTGCTCCGACGATGCAGTTGCAGATGCAGATGATCCGACTCGCGTAAAAGAGTATCGCACACTCGGGTTGGGTTACGGCCAGAGGAGTAAAACCTACAAGCTTATACTCCTGTGCTGCTGCCGCAAGGATGGCACTGAAACTGAAGAATATTATTCGCTGGTTACCTACGCGCTCGCTGACCTTGAGAAGCAACCAACAGAGATAGAGCTACCGGCTGTACGGGGGAGGAAGATCGACCGGCGGCATTCACTTTACATGGACGGCAAAATTTACCTCCTGGTCGTTGATGAAACGAGGGAGGGAGATCTGTATCCACCAGCAATCCTTGCTTTTGACGTCGATGATGAGACGGTCACTTTCATCGACTTGCCGATCGTGCGCCATCAACATGAGTATCTGTTCATGTCCGGGCTCATGGAGTTGTCCGGCCGTCCATGCGTGGTGACGCGTTGTGGTGGTGGAGGCTGTACTCTCTGGCTGCTCTCCATGGATCACCAGTGGCGCCGGAGGTGCCTCATCGGCGAGTTGCGTTCGGGAGCCCGAATCTCTCCTTGCTCAATCTTAGGCGTTTGGGACTGCGGTGGCGTGCTCCTCGTTTGCTACGAGGAAGAGACAGACCATCCCGACAGGCTCTTTCTGTATGATATCACGACCGGCAAGATGTTCATGGCAAATTTGGAGGGCGTCGTGACGACACTAGGTTGGTCAGATTCAGACTCATCAGACCTCGCGCTTTGCTGGGGTTACAGGCCGACGCTGGAGGCACCGAGCAGTGTCGTTGGCAAGCTCAAGCAAGACAAGGACAGTTGCGGGGAATGCTCGACCTTGACGTACATAATGAAGGCCCTGAAGCCCGTCGCTGAGCAGGATAGTAAGAAAGGCCAGGAAGCGACGCTCAACACCGTGTGCTTAATGGATTTCTTGGTCCGCATCATGCAGAAGCTACCTAAAGACATGCAGAAAGTGCTCGAGATGAAGATGGTGGATTCAGATGGTCCGGATTTCGCTTTTGAGAATGTGTTGTTTCAAGATTAAGGTTTTTATATAAAATAATATAGTTGGTGCTAAATCACCATGCTAACCTACTTATTTAATATCTTTGATCATTGAACGGTCCTTGAACTTATCTATAGAGGTATCATCCGGGCACTTCAACCATGAAAATTTGTTTTCAACTTCTCGAACCTGTCTACTCCATCAATTCCAAATTGTAAGTCATTTTAAAAATCTTGTAGAGTCAAAACATCTTAAGTTAATTCGACCAAAATTATAAAGAAAACAGATGACGAATCTAATGATACTTAATTAACACAATAAATGTTATTATCTTATCGGAAATGCTCTCAATGAAGCGTCCTATGGCTTGGACGCGTAGGGTGACCCAATCTGTTAGCGGACCTCGTACGCTCCGCCCGCAATTATTCCCCTTGTCTTATCCGTCGGATGCACGCTCCACTTCTCTGCCCGACTTACATCTTCTTTGTTCAGATCCTCCACTCGCTCTGCTGCTCGACTCGCCATCTCGTCCTACCCACGCGTGTCGCCGCCCACTGCCATCTCGTCCTGACCGCACGCGCCCGTCCCATGCCTGCTGGTGCACCCTCCCCCTTCTTCCTTTGCGCCTTAACGCAACTTTTACTGCCCCAGCGACCTAACCCCCGCACCCCCACAGGAGTCAAGGATGACGGCGGCAGCTCCGGCGAGGTAGGTCGAGGAGGGCTTTCTCCTCTCCCTATGGATCTAGATCTGAGTCCTCTCCCTCTCCTCCTATGATCTGAGCCCTCCATCCTCCTCCTCCCTTCTTCTCCTCTCCTGCTAGTCTGGATCTAAGGATGCAGCAGTCGCCAAGGTTCCGACGAGTTCTCAGGAGTTAAATCTCTCCGTGTTGCAATGGTTTTTCTGAATGTTGCAACATATGATTTTGTATGTTGCATTTGGGATTTTTTAGTTGTTGTAACCTAT
Organism: Hyparrhenia diplandra; assembly: GCA_015847255.1. NCBI lineage: Eukaryota > Viridiplantae > Streptophyta > Magnoliopsida > Poales > Poaceae > Hyparrhenia > Hyparrhenia diplandra. Next base: position 15,625 of record JADLZK010000047.1, read on the forward strand.
ATTCTTTGATGTTGCAGTAGTACTACTTGAGTTGTTGCAGAATGTTTCAGTTACTTCAATCTCATGTTTCAATAGTTATTCCGTGTTGTTGCGAACTACTTCATCCTATTGTTGCAGTTGTTCTTTTTTTTTTTTTTTATTGTTGCAATAATACATTTGTCATGTTTCATCCGCTGCATCCTAATGTTGCAGTAGGTGTCCCTGTGTTGTTGCATGTGTTTTTATTACAAATGTCAATGGGATAAAGCGGTCAAGGGGTGAGAGGGTATGCTCGTCACTTACGTGGGGCGGGGCGAGGGGTATGATGATGTCGAGGAGGGGGGAGCTGGGGTTGATGGATGTGGGCAATGGTTGCGAGGGCGGGGCTGGGGCACGCGCGGCGTGAGGGGCACGTCAATGTGGGGGAGGAGGCGAGCTGGGGGTGACCGGTGTGGGTGATGGGACTATGTGAGGGAGCTGGGGCACATGCGTTGTGAGTGGTGACCGCGGAGAAGAAGAAATGGAGGGAGGCATTTTTTCGGGAGAGGGATGTGCGAGGGACTAGGCGTCTGCGGACCCGTCCAATGGATTTCATCTCCATAGGACAACCGAGCGTCAGTCACACCATTATCTTATCATAAAAATCTAGTCATACTTACATAGAAATCCCTATGTCTTTACATTCTATTTAAGATTAGGAATAGATTGTTGGAACTATTAGATCTACTAGGTGCGGATCTAGATGGGTAAACACTTTGCAGTTGGGATGAACAACATGAATCTAGTGAGGGAGAAATAGATGAGAGAGGTGGATGTACAGACCATGGTTAGAGCCTCACATGAGTCGGAGAAGAGCAGCACACGGGCAGCGGCGGTCGATGTAGAGGTTGGGCAGAGGGGCGACGTAGGGGACTACTGGAGCTTCCCATCAATCACAATCCGCCCTGTAGATCGGCCTAGGGTTTCGAGGTAGGGGGAATAGTGGAATGCAGATGGAACCTCATAATCTAAGTTGTGGCCCCTACCTCCTCTTTATAGAGCTACATGACAGGGGCCCACCAGCCAAGTCTTGGGTTGGGTGTCCCCGAGGTCATAGATCCGCCTCGACCGTTGGGCCGTGATGGGTGAGATCAATTCTAACATTCACCCCTTGATCTCATCTTATACTTTAACCTTAGTCCTTTTACTTCTTTTACTATTTCATTATAGATTAGTGCATAGAGCATGCTTCACCGTCACAATCTATCACCGATAGATTTAATAGCTACAATACACTTCTCTCTTTTGAAACAGATTCTTTAACCTTTGGGCCCTTTATTGTCCGAAAATAATAGGTTGTACAATAAAACCCATTTCGACTATGTGTTCTCTTGAACGCACTAGGTGGTAGCCTTTGGTCGGATCCTCAAACACTTGCTTGTCACTTATATGTTCAATGCTATCATTATGATTCCGGATTTTCTCCTTTACAACGTATCACTCAATGTCAATGTGTTTGGCAGTACACTTGACCTGTTGTCATAGGAGCGAACTATTTAAATGGTTATTGCTGTTGGCAACAATTACCAACTCCAAGAATAAATTCTTTTGACTACCTTTGTTTGTCCCAGAAGCCTTGTAAGAATCTATATCATGGTATGCATCATTAATGACATCACAACTGTTTCATTGGAGCTTTTTCACAACAAACTCCAATTGCAAGTGTTAATGGCTAGTGTTTTTTCACAACAAACTCCAATTGCAAGTGTTAATGGCTAGTGTGGATTTCACTACACACCTCGCCAAAGCTCAACATTTTGTACCCACAAATATATGAAAGTACTTTTCTTTCTTACTCGATATGTAATCAGACCTGTTTTTGACATATCTATCCTATCGTTATTTGGGTACCATATGCACCTCTCTAGGCTTCTACTAAATTGAGAAATTGGACTATTGAAGATCTCTAGTTTGGTTTTGGCTAATTAGTGACATCCTAGGACTAATCTCTCTATACTAAGTGTTTGATTATTTGCAGATTGGTCAAGCCAATGTTGGTGCATGGTGGTCATGGTGGATGGGTCGAGGTGATCCAAATGATGATCAAGTGCGCAACTTGGAGTGGTTCGAGGATCAAAATGGGCTCAAGGCAAAGGTATATCCATAGGGCCATTTTGATTTTGCACTCAAGACACCATAGAGAGTGTGAATGATTTAGGATCGATAAGTCGTACTATAAAGAGGGAAAAACTATCGTACATATCGGTCCTCATGTGCCTCTAGGTTCAAAATCATTTGCATGCATTCTAACCTAGAGAGCTAACCCGACCTTTGAAATTGTTTTGTGAAAATGCTTACACACGAGCACATAGTGATGTACACGTGGTGGTGTTGGCACATTTACGAAGGCGGTGATGGTTGCAGGGTTGAGATGCCGGACATCTCGGTCGCCATGCCGTCAATGCAACACGACTCGCATCGGCCAGTTGGGGCCATGCAGTGAGAGCTGAGGATACAGAGCAAGAGCTCTTTTGCACAGCACGGTGCGTCGCGCCTCTCTGCGCCACCACGCCCACGCATCACGCAACGCAACGAGGGCTACTGATGTGTTGGCAACAACCTTGTGGCGTCGTCGTCTGCAGGAAAACGCTCAGGCGATCTCTCCTCGCTGACAATGGCTCCTTCAGGGATATGGAGGATGACTCAGTGTTGCAATGCAAGTATGAAACGGCAAAGGCCATGGTTGGTTGACGTCGCTCTGCCGTCCCGCGGTCTTCGTGGCCTGTCGGCCATCTGGTAGGCGGCATGATCATATCGGCAATCTGTAGGCCGACATGCCTTCAAGTCGTTCACTGAATCGCCGTTAGGTTCGTGTCACTACGCCAAAAATTTGCTGTACGAGGGAGGCCTGATTAAGCCGTGCCTACAGTTAGTTTGCCATGAGACCAGATACAACTTGTACGCCACGGTGGTGCAAGTTTTTTTTCCTTTTTTTTTTAAAAAAAATGTGAATCACAAAAGATATAGATACATACATGTTTGAATGGAGAAGGCAGTTGGGTGTCCCGGAACATAAGCAGCAACAAACGCGCGTCCCAGATACGATGCCATACGCCCGTACCCTATATAAAAAAAGATACGATACCTTACGATAGATGGGGAAGATGAGGGCAGGCGACGGCGAGGCCGAGGCCGAAGAACAAGAGAAGGCGGCGGCGGCGGCGGCGACGGCGACCGGCACGCCAGACGCGAAGAAGAGATGGAGCAGGAGCCCGACCATCGATGGCGCGTCGTCAGGCCCAGGCGCAGCAGCAGCAGGCCTGTGCGACGACGTCGTGGGCAACATCCTCGCCCGCGTTCCGGCGCGCACCGCGGTTGCGTCGATGGCGATCTCGAAGCAACACTGCAGGCTGGGCCGCAGCCCCGAGTTCGGCCTCCACCGCCGCCTCGCCACGCCGCTGCCTCGCCCGCACATCCCGTACCTCGTGACGGCGACCTTGAAGACGCAGATCGTGTGGAACAAAGAGCTGCCCGCCAGCCAGTTCCAGGGCTTCCACGTCGCCGGCGCCGGCGGGTTCAACGGCAACGACCCGGCCCCGATGCGTGCGCTCGCGGGACCGAGGTTTTCAGACGTGAGATACATCAACACATGCAACGGCCTCGTCCTCCTTGCCGCCGACCCTGCCTGGTACTCTGCCCGGTGCAGGTGCATCCTCTGGAACCCGGCCGTTGCGGACGTCGTGGAGGAGTTGTCCGTCCCAGTTCCAGGTGATCGCGCACTCGGGTTGGGTTACGCCCAGAGGACTAAAACCTACAAGCTACTCCTGTGCCGCAGCCGCAAAGATGGCACTAAAACTGAAAAATCTTTGGTTACCTACGCGCTCGCTGTCCGCTGACCTTGAGAAGCAACCAACAGAGATAGAGCTACCGGCTGTACTGGGGAGGGAGAACGTATACTTCGGTCGGCGCTCGCTTTACATGGACGGCAAAATTTACCTCTTCAGCGAAACATACAACGTCAGTAGAACAGCAGGAATCCTTGCTTTTGACGTTGATGATGAGACGGTCACTTCTGTCGAATTGCCGGCGATCGCGCTCCATCGACGTCGGCGTGGGTACAATTCCGGGGTCATGTCCGGGCTCATGGAGTTGTCCGGTCGTCCATGCATGGTGACCAGTTATGACGATGGCGATGGCGATGGCTGTGCTCTCTGGCTGCTCTCCGTGGATCACCAGTGGCACCGGAGGTGCCTCATCGGCGAGCTGCGTTCGGAAGCCCACATCGTTCCTGAGTTAATCATAGGCGTCTGGGACTGCGGTGGGGTGCTCGTCATTTACCACAGGCGCGAGCTTGACTGGCCAGGCCATCACGATAGGCTCTTTCTGTATGATCTCACGACCAGCAAATTGTTCAGGGCAAATTTGGGCGGCGTCAAGACACTTGGGTGTTCAGGCTCATCACATCTCGCGCTTTGCTGGGGTTACAGGCCGACGCTGGAGGCACCGAGCACAGTGTCCTTGGCAAGCTCAAGCAAGACAAGGACGGGTACCAGGAATGGTCGATGTACATAATGAAGGCCCTGAAGCCCGTCAAAGAGCAGGATTATACGAAGAAAGGCCAGAAAGCGACGCTGAAACTCGTGTGCGTCATGGATTTCTTGGTCCGCATCATGGAGAAGCTACCAAAGGAAATGCAGCAAGTGCTTGAGATGAAGATGGTGGATTCAGATGATCCAGATTTCACTTTTGAGAATGTACTGTTTGTAGATTGAGTTAAGTTTTTATATATTAGTTTTATGCTAATTTAGCTACTCCTAGCCTACTTATTCAATTTCTTTGAGATTTTGCCACATCGTGTACTGTTTGAAGGAAAAATTGTCGGTTACGTGCATGACATTTTTTTCTCCAAACTTTGTTCTATGGCCTTGAAACAAATTTTCTTTGGCTCTATTGTCTTCCGTTCGTTTAGGACAGAAAACGGTGTTAAGTTAAAGTACCCTTGGTAAAAATTAAAATAAATTACAAAGTTTTTTTTTATGTATTTGGGGTAATATTAAGCAAATAAATTCACACATAGCCACATATAATCAAGTAGACATTTTTTTTATGTGTGAATGTGTGAATTTATTTGCTTAATATTACTCTAAATCTAAGAACAAACAAATAAAACTCAACATTTTTTGACTTACATCGTTAGCTGTCTAAAACGGACGGAAGGCCATAGCTGCTTCAACATACTACTCACGGTGGAAAATTCAGTGTTTATTGATCAAAGAAGAAGCAAATGGGATCTACTTCATAAAAGTTACATTGATCAAAATAGTATATGTGTAGTCATGGCCCTTTGCTCATTGTGTTCTTGTACCCTCTACTACATGAGTGATGTGGATCGCCCATGGCTTTGCTCGAGCATCCATGGTCCGAACCAAGCTTCTACTCACCCTTCATTAGCTCAAGCTCGCCCATTGTACATCCATTGGCGCCAAGCCTGTGCTTGCTCTTCATTGCCTTGGCATTGAAGCAAGCCATGCCGCACAAATCATCCACAAGCCTACTATACAATCACATGGCAAAAACTTGTTTGGCAACCTCGACTTCATCACCACATTCGCCGAGTCATAATTTTTATTAATTTTCACCACCATGTACCTAGTTACATATTGTTACAAGGACAAATCAACCACAGATGCCCTCGAAGCTCCGGCTCTCGTGTCGTCTCGCTTGCGAGGCGACTCGCTGGCGACCTAACTGGCGCCGCCATAGCCACCCACCCGCCACCTCTCGGCCGCCGCCGCCCTCCCGGCGCCACGGGGGCGGTGGCGGCCAGCGGCGACCCGCACAAAGTGGCAACCGTCACAGCTCCCCACTCCCTTCTCCCACCCCTCTTCGGCCCTACTCCACCTCTTACTACTCCGGCCGAACTGGCGTTTTCGGCGGACGATGGCGGATTCGATCCCCCTCAGACGGATTTGTACTCTCTGCCACGGATCCATGGCGGCGGCGGGCGCGGCGGCTGCTGGCGGTTCGGCCCGGCCCGGCGGCCGTGCCTGTCCCCTCGGTTGGCGAGGGCGAGGCTTGGTCGCGGCCGTCGAGGTGGTGCTCTCTTTGGGGCTATCGCGGGCGAGGGGTCTTGGGCCGCCGCTGGTCGCCTGCGTCGTGGCCAAATTCGGCGGGATCCTCCTGCCTCGGCCCGACGCGCGCGGTGGGAGGCTGCCGCACCGCCATACACCGTGGGGATGCTGCCTTCCACGTCGCGGCCCGGCGTCGTCTCCCGTGGCGGCGAGGCCGGGTCCTCCATCGTCGACCACCTCCACCTTTGAAGCCACGGATCTGCGCGCATGTGGAGCCGGGCGCACGCGATGGCGGGCGGCATGGCGGCCCAAGCACGGGTGCCGGCGGTGACCTGGGCCTCTTGCCCGGCGTGCGGCACCGGTCCCACCACCACATTGTTGCGCAGAAGTTCGTGCGGGCGTTGCCCGGCGGTGGAGGGGCGCGGGGCGTGCAGTTCGGCCGCGGGCAAGCTGGCGGCGGGGCAGCGTGTCCGGTTTCTTCTTTGCAGGGCTGCGAGCGCGCAGTTTGGCTGCGGGCTTGCCGGCGGTGGGGCAGCGCGTCTCTACTACCCTCTCGTCCTTGGCTTCGTCGGCTTCCTTCGGCTCCGTGAGGTTTGGTCTCTTAGTCTCTAAATCAACGTACTATGGTCCACGAGTTTGGGAGCTTAGGCGAAATCCATGCAAGACCCTGTCTTTGCAATTGACGACGATGCCTTTGGTGCCGTTCACCTCCTTAGGGGCGTCGATATTCCCAACTCTATGACCGTAGTCTTGTCAATCTCCTCCTGGCGAAAGCCTAGCTCTAGCTATCTAGAGCCGGTGGCGGCGACATCGTAGACGCCGTGACTTTCTTGAGGGCGTCACTGTGGAAGAGTGGAGTCCAGCTCGTGCCGTGGTCTTGTGTTCTCCTGTGTGCTCTCCCCTTGTTGTTGCCCCTCTTGAGTAAGTCTGGTTTGGGTTGTTGGGCGTCGCTGACGTCGACGAGTGTCCTCCGTTGGCGTCTCTGCTCCGTCGGCGGTCTCCTTGGTGGTGCCAGAATACCAAATGTTGGGTGGTGTTTCCACCGCTGCCGCCATTCCCCTCCATGGATTCCTCCCCGTGGGCGGCCTTGGATGGTGGTGTGTTGGCCCGGATGTACTGAAGGATGTCACCATCAGCTTGAAGGGAGGTCGTCGTTTCCGTTGATCCTACTCTTGCGTGTCTACCATCACTCTTAGTCCTCATTCCACCTGTGGGTCCTCATGGGAGGATGACAGTAGAGCGGCGTAGCTACGAGGAGTGGTGGAGGGCACAATGGTCTTGGTGAAAACGGCGAGTATGCTGCTCGGCGGGGGCGCAGATTGGCGTTGGGTTGGCGTCCTGCGGCTTGTCTAGTGTTACTCTCGATTTTACTAAGTTCTTTCTCTTTCTTTTGGTGTATTTGTGGTTGGCCACCTCCCACTCCAGTGCCGGAGAGTAAGTGAGGTCCACATCCTCTCGTGTGGGTGTTTGTAATTTTTGTAATTATAAACGTTTTGTTATCTGCCATTTTGGGCAATTCAATATAATTCAGGTGGGGAGCACCTCCCCCGGTGAAAATTTTTTAAAAAAAACATATTGTTACAAATCAATACCGTCTAACACTTGGCGTCGCTACATCGCCCCGCGGTCTTCATGGCCTGTCGGCCATCTGGTAGCCGACATGATCATATCGGCAATCTGTAGGCAGACATGCCTTCAAGTCGTTCACTGAATCGGTGGTAGGTTCGTGTGTCGCTCCCGAGATGCCGATAGTAGGGGGCCTATCTTTAAATCTCCCGTACAAATCAAGTTGCCGAGATGCATTCGAAATACAATTTGTATTGTACTCCTCGACGATGGTGCAAGTTTTTCTCCTTTTTTTCAATTGTGAATCACAAAAGGTATGTATACATCTTTCCAATGACGAAATATAAGCAGCAACGAACGCGCGCGTCCCAGATAAATACGATGGGGAAGATGAGGGCAGGCGAGGGCGACACCGAAGAACAAGAGAAGGCGCCGGCGGCAGCGACGGGCATGCCGGACGCGAAGAAGAGAAGGAGCGGGAGCCCGACCACCACCGATGGCGCGTCGTCAGGCCCAGGCGCAGCAGCAAGCCTGTGCGACGACGTCGTGGGCAACATCCTCGCCCGCGTCCCGGCGCGCACAGCAGTGGCGTCGATGGCGCTCTCGAAGCAACACCGCAGGCTGATCCGCAGCCCCGAGTTCCGGAGCCTCCACCGCCGCCTCGCCCCGCCGCTGCCTCGCCCGCACATCGCGTACCTCGTGACGGCGACCTTGAAGACGCGGTTCGTCTGGAAGAAGGAGGCCTTTTACCAAAAAAGGCAGATCGAGGTGCCCGTCAGCAAGTTCCAGGGCTTCCACGTCGCCGGCGCCGGCGGGTTCAACGGCAACGCCCCGGCCCCGATGCGTTCGCTCGCGGGAGCGAGGTTTTCGAACATGAGGTACATGAACACATGCAACGGCGTAGTGCTCCTTGCCGCCGCTGACAACTCTGCCCAGTGCCGGTGCATCATCTGGAACCCGGCCGTCGCGGACGCCGTGGAGGAGGTGTCCGTCCCAGGTGCAGGTGAAGGTGCAGATGCTCCGACGCGCGTAAAAGAGTATCGCACACTCGGGTTGGGTTACAGCCAGAGGAGTAAAACCTACAAGCTTATACTCCTACGCTGCTGCCGCAAGGATGGCACTGAAACTGAAGAATATTATTCGCTGGTTACCTACGCGCTCGCTGACCTTGAGAAGCAACCAACAGAGATAGAGCTACCGGTTGTACGGTGGTGGGAGATCGGCCGGCACTCGCTTTACCTGGATGGCAAAATTTACCTCCTCAAGGAAACATACCTCGTCAATGATGAGAGGAGGGAGGGAGATTTGTATCCAGCAGCAATCCTTGCTTTTGACGTCGATGATGAGACGGTCACTTTCATCGACTTGCCGATCGTGCGCCATCAACATGAGTCTCTGTTCGTATCCGGGCTCATGGAGTTGTCCGGCCGTCCATGCGTGGTGACGCGTTATGGTGGTGGTGGCTGCACTCTCTGGCTGCTCTCCGTGGATCACCAGTGGCACCGGAGGTTCCTCATCGGCGAGTTGCGTTCGGGAACCCACATCTCTCTCCTCTCAAAATCCTAGGCGTCTGGGACTGCGGTGGCGTGCTCGTCATTTGCTACGGTGACAAGAAGATAGGCCATCCCGACAGGCTCTTTCTGTATGATATCACGACCGGCAAGATGTTCATGGCAAATTTGGAGGGCGTCATGACACTAGGGTGTTCAGATTCATCAGACCTCGCGCTTTGCTGGGGTTACGGGCCGACGCTCGAGGCACCGAGCAGTGTCGTTGGCAAGCTCAAGCAGGACAAGGATGGGTGCCCGGAATGCTTGTACATAAAGAAGGCCCTGAAGCCCGTCGCTGAGCAGGATAGGAAGAAAGGCCAGAAAGCGACGCTGAACAAAGTGTGCTTCATGGATTTCTTGGTGCGCATCATGGAGAAGCTACCAAAGGAAATTCAGCAAGTGCTCGAGATGAAGATGGTGGATTCAGATGATCCAGATTTCACTTTTGAGAATGTATTGTTTGAAGATTGAGTTAGGTTTTTATATATATGTAGTTTATGCTGATTTAGCCACTCCTAGCCTACTTATTCAATCTCTTTGAAGATTTTAACGGTGTTTGAACTTATCTTGGATGAGCATTCTAGTACTTGATGAACCATTTAAATCTATTTTGCAGTCCTCGAACTTGTCTAGACTTAGCATTTTCTGCTACGTGTATGACATTTTTTTCTGAACTTTGCTCTATGGCCGTGGAACAAATTTTCTTAAGCACTATGGTCTTTCGTCCGTTTTAGACAGCAGTGTTAAGTCAGGGGTAAATTTAAATAAAATGCAGATTTTTTTTATATATCTGGGGTAATATTTAACAAATAAATTCGCACATAGCCACATATACTCAAGTAGACATATTTTTCATGTGTGAATTTATTTTCTTAATATTACTCTAAATATACAACAAACAAATAAAACTCTGCATTTTTATTTTTTTCACCTAGGGTAAAGAACGATTTAACATCATTAGCTGTCTAAAACGGATTGAAGGCCATAGCTGCTTCAACATACTACTCACGGTGGAAAATTCAGTGCTTATTGATCAAAGAAGCAGCAAATGGGATCTTCTTAATAAAAGTTACATTGATCAAAATAGTATATGTGTAGTCATTGCCCTTTGGATCGTCCATGGCTTTGGTCGAGCATCCATGGTCCGACCCAAGCCCAACCTCAGGGGGCTATTTGGATGCTGGCCATACTTTACCACAACAAAGTGTGGCGGCGCCACAAATTGTGGTTGACGAAATCCCCGTCACAAACCGTGGCGAGAATGTTGTTTGTTCTACCGAGTGAAAGCTATGGCTGTCTTCATTTAGTCATGAACCAAACATTAGCCAAATTAAGTGTGGCTACCACAAGCTGTGGCGTGGCCGGTGGTGGCTTCAAACCAAACATCCCCTCACCCTTCATTAGCTCACGCCCGTCCATTGTACATCCATTGGCGCAAAGCCTGTCCTTGTTCTTCATTGCCTTGGCATTGACGCTCTCCAGGTCGCATCCATCATCCATGGGCCTACTATACGATGACATGGCAAAAACTTGTTAATTGCCATCCTCAACTTGACTCCATCACCACGTTCGGCCAGGCACAATTTTAAACATGCTATGCAAACCAAAAGATTCAAAAAAAAAAAAAAAAATGTGTCAATCACTCATCGCCCATAGAGTATGGACGACAAGGAACATTTTGAAGTTGGTCTCTCATCAGTTTGTCTTCCTTTTGTAAAAAAAAATGATGGTGATTCTTCTTGCATATAAAAATCTGTTGAAAAATAGAGATATAAACCTTTATCAAGGGGGGAATGAGTTACCATCTTTCCCTCCGTCCGGGCCTCCGCGTGGAAATTTCCACCGGGCTTCCACATCCAGAACTCCACGTCAGCGCCGGGCCCCAACCACAGCTCCATTTTTTCAATTTAAAAAATGGAAGCCCGTCTGCCTGCTCTGTTTCCAATCGGGCTCTGCTCAACTTACAGCAGGTCAGGAAGTACAGGCCCGCCCGGGCCATGCCTCCGTCCGCGTCGGCGAACGTTACGGGCCGAAAGGCGAGCTTATAAATCCCCTCCCTGTCCTCCACGGCTCCACCAGACCACCGCTCTCGTCGTCCACTTCACCAGCCAGCAGCCACTGCACTTCTCTCCTCTCTCTGCACGCCGATGGGTCCGCTCGACGTCGAGACCGGCGGCAGCACCATCACCATCAGCGCCGACGCGGTCGCCGCCGCTGGCGACATGGCCGAGGCAACCCACGACGTGGCGAAGCTGCGGCGGGTCCTGGTGGGCGGCGGCGTCGGCAAGGCCTCGGCGGCGGTGTACATGATCCTGTTCAGGGCGCCGGCGGGGCTGTTCCTCCTGTCGGGTCGCTGTTCCGCGCCTACTACTGCGTCCTAGCTGCCATTGTCCTAGCCGGGGTGGCGGAGGCGTGGACGGGGCTCTGGCTCTCCCCGACGCTGACGCCGCCGCCGACGGCTCTGCTGCTCCTCCGCGCCGCCGGCGCGCGGTGGGCGTGGCCGTGCTCTGGGCGTCACTCCTGCCGCTGCTCCTGCTGGCCGCGGTCGGAGGGTTCGCGGTCTTCAAGTGACAAGTGGGGTTCGTTTGAATGGCCATGCTGTCCGATATATGTCGATATGCAGTGAATTCGGAGTGCCATGTATTTGCCGAACCGAGACTACGAGAAATGTGCTTTATTTATAATGTTGTGATTATATATATCGAGCGTACAAAGGCAATTTCAAATAAATTTGGTCTCCTACTTGCGTGCGTTTGTTCAGTGATCTTATGAATTCTGAAATTCGAGAGGGATGGGAACGAATGGCCTTTTGTTGGGGATCGACTGACCAACGAGATAGCTGCACCCACAGTCGTGCAGACAGAGCGGCCCGGGTCCGGGCCCGACGTAAAGATTTTGGTTTACTCGGAGAAGCCAATTAGTTTAAACTTCGACTAATTTGTATTAACATTTTGACTAATTCATTTGAATTTCAATTTCGGAGAAGCCAATTACTCGGAGTGCACCACCCCCCCCCCAGTGTGACAGAGCCACAGTATCATTAGTTAGTTATAAAATATATTTTCACAATTAATTCATTTCAAAACATAAATGTCAATAATTTTGTATAAATTTCGTGTTTGCGTTGTTGTGTTTTGTTTCTGTTTTGTTGGGTTTCTCTCTTTCGTTGCCTGATATTTTGTATAAATTTGATAAAATACGGGTGAATTTAAAAAAAAACTTAAGCTAGATTGACCTGACCTCCACTGATCTTATAATTGCTTTCTTTCATGAATGATGGTGTACGAAGCAAAAGGCCTTCATGTTTGGTACTGTAGCAATCTGTTGTCACTACTGCAGTGTACTGCTTGAGCAATGCTGTGGTGCAGCTGATGTTTTGTACGAGTGTTGCTCTGTTCTAGACCGGTATCCCATCTTTTCTACGGAATTTTGTTTTATCTTTTTCAGGAATTTTGCTTTGAACAGAATTAAAATAAATCTGGGCCAATTCATAGTGCTACTTTAAGCAGGTGTGCTTTGACATTTTCTACATTTCCATGTTTTCATGAAACGGTTTCAGGTAGCATATGTTGTAGTTTAGTAGGTGGGTATCGTGTTCTGTTCAGCGGCACATTACTACATTTGCAGCATGTTTTTTTGTCATCTTGGCAGGTAGCAACGATGGGAGATAGAAACAACATCTCAACCATCAGGTAAGCAGTTGGCTTCATCACCAGGGAGCAATATGCCGAGAAGGTAATTAGCCAATTCATACATACATACAATTTTTAAATTCTTGAAGCAATCCAGTACCAGTTTCAAGCATTGAGATTACATCTTATAAAAAGAGACCTGTTTACTTCATATAAGCAAGCAATAATGGGAAGAGAAAATACTTCAAACTGTGAGGCCCCTTATTTTGAAGGTTTTGAAGTATGTCGCATCACTCCTTGAAATGGCATTCAGAATTGGCGGAGCTGAGTTATAAGAATGCTATCAGGTTGTTTCTTATCCTGCCTCTAGAAGCTCAAGCCATCTAAATGGGGGTTCAACACTACCTTACTCACTGATCAGCAAATCTGGAACCTGTTCTTTTCAATTCTTTTACTCGTTTTTTTTTCCACCACTTTTGAATGTTCTTTGTGTACCAGATTGTAGGGACTCCCAGAACCCATGCTTGAAAACTGTGTTGGTGTGTCGCACATAACCCAATAACATCTTGAAATTGGGATGTATCACCTTCGGCAATGCAAATCAGCCTTTACAAGTAGATCTCTTATCTCAAATTTAGGGATGTTCTAGAGACTTTATTATGCCTTGCTTATATGAAGTAAACATGATCATATACAATTGCGTGAGACTTCTGGTTGTCTTCATGTGCATCGAAATAAAGCCGTGGAGTTAGCACGGGCAGTCGGGCACTATACTATTTCTAAAAGTTGGTGTGATCGAGAACGATGACAAACATGGCTCTCACCAGTTTTCTAATATTTTCTCTTGGATGTTATTTGATCTGTCATGCAATGCAACTTGGAGCAGCAGGGGCAGGAATTTTATTTGCAGCCGATTCTTACATGAAAGTATCAGGATGCTTCAGCAAGTCACGCAGACATGTCTTAACTTGAATTCTTTGTGGTGGCTACTGTGTTGTTTTAAATCCATGACCTGAAGTTGATTTTAAATGTGTTAAAAGTTGTGTAGAGTTTCTAAACCTATGGTCATTTAGGTTCTTCCTCTGATTTGTTAATTGGTGACTTGCAATATTAAATAATGTAGTGAGAATAATATAGTGAATTTTCTTTTTAATTGAAGATCCAGTGCATCATTTTCTCTTATTTGCCATTATTATCTTATTTAGTAAATTCAATGGTGACACAAGCCTCGAGGAATGACCAAGGCAGAGTAGCACTATCTGAGAATACTAATGGCGATACATGAACAATCTAATATGTTTTTTTTTTTCTGATTAGCAATAATGGGTGACATGTATTTTCTGAGCGTTCAAAACTTGGATGGTTTAATTTCAGAGCGCGCAAACAATTAGCTTCAGTTGATAATGGATGTAAAATGTAGGGCTACCTCTACTGTTTATACGGTGGTTGTATCTTGCTTATATCATTGATTTCACTAAGGAAACATTTTTTTCTGTGCTCGGTCAAAATATTCTATAATTACTTGTTATTTTCATTAGCATCCTAAGATAAAGCGGTAGCGTTAGAATGGGCATTATACTAGTAGTGAGCAGTAAAGAAAAGGTGGGCAAAAAGAATGTTAAGCTTGAGCCCGGCGAGCCCGATGAAACTCACCAACGCAAAAGCAAAGTAATCTATCCATGGCGAGCTAGCGCCCGGGCCGTCTTCCCTCCCGTCGTTAGCTGTAGAATATAGTTTTTACTCTCTCTCTCCCCATGAAGTTCGTCGCTTTTTTTATTTTTTGAACTTCATATTTGACCATCCGTCTTATTCAAAATATTTATGCAAATCATAAAATAAATTAATCAATATTCAAATATCTTCATTAATAAAATAAGTCATAACAAAATAAATTATATTTGTGTAAAAAAATTAAATAAGGCGAAACATCGAATAAGATGGCGAGCGAAGGGTGACAACTCGGTGGGACGGAAGGAGTACGTCAACACTCACCTTCTCGGCAAACAAAAATTCTGTAGCGCCCGTGCCACCTACTACAGCTCGAAGACCGCCCGCCCCGCCCGCCTTTGTTACTACCAGCAGCGAGCGGGCTCGGGCTCGCCCGCTTTGTTTGTTCGGGCCTCTCGCTGTCACATCACGCCCCGAAGCAGAAAGTCCTCGGCGGCACTGCCACACGCTCGGGCCTCGGGCCGTCGGGCGCGCGGTCCTTCGGCTACGCCTGCCTTCGTGCGGTTGCTGCCTGCCAGCCCGTCGGCTCGCTCGGGCCTCGGGCGGGCGGCGTTCCCTTTATATATAAGCGGAAACTGTGGTAGGCTGGTAGCACTGAAGCACGTCCGTCTTGGACACCAGAGCAGCCCGAGAGCACGAGCTGTACCTCTACGTGCCAGAGAGACTCGTTCAGCTTCCCGGCACCGGCACCCGACGACCATCCATGGACTCGTTCTGCGTCCACATGCCCGCCACGGCGCCGGCGGAGGTGGCGGCGCAGTTGGCGGCCGGGCACGACAACGACGCGAAGCTCCGGCGGGCCCTGGTGGGCGGCGGCGCCGCCAAGGCCGCGGCATCGGTCCTCCTCGCGCTCTCCAGGAGGTCCCCGGCGGGGTGTTCCTCCGCGGCGGCACCGCGTCACTCTGCGCCTACTACGTGGTGCTCGCCGCCGTCGCACTCTTCGGCGGCCTCGAGGTGGGCGTTGGGTTCTGGGTCGCCGGGGACCCGGACCGCCGCCGTGGCTGGGGCCGGCGGGTCATGTGGGTGTCCGTCGTTCCCCTGGTCGTCGTCGCCGGACTGGGCGGGTTCGCCGTCCTCAAGTGAAGTAGCTGTTGTGTTCGCATGCATACTTTGTCGGATTGTCGTCAGTTTGAATGCATCTTCCATTTGCTTCCATGCTAAAGATTTTGAGTACATATTGTATAAGGTTTGCTGAAAATGGGGGTTTACTAAATTGAATTCAGCATCTGTTCACGGTACTGACAGATGCATGCTAACACTGAATTTCATCAGGCCGGTTGGTGTGCTGTTGTGCTTTGATTGCTAACGGCCAAACATCTACGATAAGGCCGATTATGGGCATGTTTGATAGAGTGACTAGAGACTAGAGTCTCTATTCAGAAGAGTCTAGTAAAATTGAGATTAATTAGGATTAAAATGTTTAGTCCCTGAAAAGTCCTTATGTTTGGTTATTTAGGGACTAAATAAAACTAAAAATTAGCATATACTCTAGGGGTTTACTAAAGAATTGCATCATGGTAAGGCCCATTTTAAAATCACAGGCCACACATTCGATGTTTCACGTTGGCAAATCGTGAATGAGCAGTATATACAATATATGCATTTTTTTTTGCTAATACAATGTATGATACATATGCAGCACAGCAACAATGCGCTAGATCCAAAAAATATGTTTTACTTTCGTTAGTGGTTCTAATTTTAGCACCATTTCTTTTTAAATGGAATGGCAAAAAAAAAATAAGAACTGAACTGGTGCTAACCAAAAAAATATGGCGCCAAAATATCCCGGAATAAAAACCGTTAACAGAAAAAAAAAATAAATTGGGCGTCTAAGAAATAACCTGTATGGACTATGGAAAACAAAGAGAGCGCAAAATTGTCCTTTCTTCCTGGAGTTAACACGGTTACATGCTCGAAATAACAGAAGTGTCAGTTAAATAAAAAATTAAGGGTGAATAAATAAGAAAGATTTGAGCTTAAAGTATTTGCTCAAAAACATTTGAGAGGAGTATGTGGGTTTAATAATATAAATTGGTGTTTGTTTTATCTCTCACTTCTACATCGGCCCGACTATGTAGCCAGCATTACCTATTATCATTTTGGACGCCGGTGGCGGATATAAGGTTAGGGCCAATATGGCTGTGGCCCTAATCGTGAAATTTTTTTTAAAGTAATCTTTTTATTTTTAGCTAAATTTATATACTACCATTATTTTTCTCTAATAGAATGTAATCCGGTGTCGGTGGTTCGTAACGTTGGCCGTGGTCACAGAAGTTCCCCGGATCCGTCATAGCCGACACCCTACGCAAGACAAATATTGAAGCGTGTCTTGTAGATAGACTAAGCAACACAAATGTTATAGACAAGAAATTTAAAAGGGCCAGCCAGTTAGGTGGAAGATATTGGTCCACTTGGCCCATCTAAATTTAGGTAGCCCACGATCTAAACTGGCCGAGGTTTGCTGTTT
Source organism: Hyparrhenia diplandra (assembly GCA_015847255.1). Taxonomy (NCBI): domain Eukaryota; kingdom Viridiplantae; phylum Streptophyta; class Magnoliopsida; order Poales; family Poaceae; genus Hyparrhenia; species Hyparrhenia diplandra. Next base: position 32,597 of record JADLZK010000047.1, read on the forward strand.
GCTGTCCAAACACAGGACAGGGTAGCTATCAGCCATCTCGCGCCCACGGCCCACATTGAAGGGCCAGTTTTCTTTCTCGTTTCGCTCTGCAAAATCGGTCGTCCCAGTCCACAGCTTCTTGCTGTCGCGATGTCCATGATCTTGATCTTTGAGTACTACAGCACTCTTCGTTTTTTTTTGTTGATTTCGTCAATTCCTCGAATTAATTTTTGTTTCTTGCGTCGCGTAACGAGCACGGAAAGAGCACGTCTGGGGTCCCGGACAATCTTTTCGGTCCTATGTCTTCTTTTTTTCGTCAATTCCATACATTGAAGAAAAAATTTTTGTTTCTTGCAAAATCGCGTAACGAGTCCAATTATTTATTAAAATATATAAAAATTTTATACTAGGTAATTAGTATCGTCGGAAAGATCTTTAAGTCTAGTTTTTTAACAAATTTATTTGGAGATATAAATGTTCCGTATTTTCTACAAACGTCGGAAAGTTGAGTGGTTTGGCGCCACGCTTTTCATAGTTGCAAATGAAATGGAACGGAGGGAGCAGTACTACTCCAGTCGTCGCATGCTGGCACATGTCATGCCAAAGAATCGCGCGAGTTGCTCTCGTCCATTTTCTTTTCGCGAACGTGCGTGCCTGCCCTACGGGCAAGCTGCTGCCGAGCCGCCAAAACAACACAGAAGAATACTAGCCCTGGCCCCACATTGGTATTTGGCTTGCGTCAATCTACACGCTTGGTGATCTTCCTGCAACCAACCAATGTGCATCGACATGGGCACGCAACCAATGTGTACTACAGTACCAATACTGGTACTCCAAGAGAAGTCACGCAGTGGTGCCAACGCCGCCGACCTTGTTTAGACTAAAATTGGTAATCTTTTGGTCACTTTGCTCCATCACATTATATTAAACACCAAAAACATATGTTTGGGTATTAAATGGGTAAAAACCGAACCACACAGACGACCGGTCACCGTACCATTCGTGCGCGCGAAGCCGCGCTGATGTGACATTCGGTTAAATATTTGCCTTCGTCGGCCCCTGAGAGACCGAACCACAGAGACGACCGGTCACCGTACCATTCGTAACGACAGTATTGGCCGACCACCCACGCGTACGGTACGTACGACGTGACGTCCTGTTCCTGACGCACGGGGCACCGGACGTGATGACAATGACAAGCAGAAGCAAACATTCGGAACGTTCGCGAAGGCCTCCGTCCGACCTCCGACGTGCATGCCAACGCTTTCGCTCTCTGGGCTGGGACCCGAACATTTTTCTCGCCATCGCACGGGACGACGCACAGAGAGAGCACCGTCGAACGCATCGACGGATCCAAATCAAATCAAACGGGCCGTGGATCGAAGCCGCACAAGACGATGGGAACCAAGCATTCTCCGCCAGGATCCATGATTAGGACTGGAAGACAACAAGCATCTGCCCTGTCCCAGAGACAAACACGGGCGCAAACCACTGAAACCGTCAGATAGCTTTGCGTCCCGTGTGTGTGTTTAGGATGCAATAATAAATTCATTCAGACTGAACTACATCATATCATATCTCAAATGAAGACAGAAATTCAAAATTCTTCCCTCAAAAAGAAAAATCAAAATTCGTTGTGATAAGCAGAGAATTGCACAATTGGGAACCACTAACATATTTACATTTGCTGTCACCGTAATTAGCAGTAGGGGAAAAAAATGAGAAGTGAGAATACAAGGAGGGAAAACAACAGACTGAATCAGCAAATTAGCGCAGCGGCTGCATGCGCATGGCACATTCGATCGGTCGATCGCGAGAATTAAAGAACGGGACTGATCATTCAACACTACCTACATAAATCGAGGAATGAACAACAAACAAACAAACTGACCGGAACTACAACGCGGTCGGTTTCATCTCACGCTGTCCGGCCAATCGCCGGCGGGGCGGGGCTTCCGGTTCCGCAGCGCCTTGATCTTCCCTGGGATGAACCTCCCCCACCGTGCCATCTTATTAGGCGCCGCCTTGGCCTCCGGGGCTGCCGCTGCCGCTGCCGCCGACGCCATCGTTGACACCGACCTTGACCTCGCCAATGCCACGGCGTCGTCGTACTCCTGCTCCACGTCCCTGCACCCCGCGGCCGTGGCCGCGGCCGGAGGTGGCGGCGGCTTCCGGAACGACACCCAGCCCCACACCCCGGACTTGGTCCGCCGCTGCTCGACGCCGATGGCTCCGTGCGCGGCGACGGGAGCGCGAGCGCGTGATCCGGTGCTCACGCTCGATGAGGCTGTGGACCCGGCCGAGCGCGCTGGCGCCCGAGGACGAGGAGGAAGGCGAGGACGCGCAGGAAGGGGAGCAGGCGCAGGGACGCGGGCAGGCGCAGTCGGGGCACAGGCGGAGGAGGCGGTCGCGGAGGCAGTGCGGACACACGCCGCCGCCGGGCACCGGCGGGTGCCTTCGGCAGCGCCAATCGTCCATTGCGGTTCGATCCGTTTTCCGCTCGCGATCGCGGGGACGGAGGGAGAGAGACGCGCGGGACGCAGGGAAGCCCGACTCTGTCGCTCTTATATTTATTATTAGTGACGGCGCTCCACACGACTTTTTTTTTTTTTTTATAATGTCTCTATATTAGTATTATACTAGTAGATAAGAAAAACGTACATGTAAATGTATAAACACACAAACGTACATGTATAAACACTTGTAATCCAATGGTAGGACGGTTCAACGGAGACAATACCCACGAGGGTTCAAATCGCATTCCGCGACCTTTTACATTGATTTTTCGTGTGTGTTCATAGGGTGAGTGTGCATGCATGTGTCCACCTAACTTCACAAAGGACTCTAAAGAAAGGAGAAACTACAAAGTTGTCCTTGGATCCTTCAAGCACCTCCACAGATAAGACTCCTCCCCGCCAGCTATCACCGCCGAGAAGAAGATGACCACCTTGAACTGGAGAAGCCCCATCCTCGACCGATGAGGCGGGAGTAATTACTACATGACATCGCAACACCTAGAAACACTAGCCTAGCCGCAAAAAGTTGACCGCCTCCTTGCCGATGCCCCATCCTCGACCGATGAGACTGGGAGTAATTACTACATGACATCGCGACACCTAGAAACACTAGCCTAGCCGCAAAAAGTTGACCGCCTCCTTGCCTAACCCTAGCTCCACAGATACGCACAACGAGGAAACCCTAAAACTAGAGAGCGACAACGAGGAAACCCTAAAACTAGAGAGACTGGATCCTAGTCTATACACATCCGCACGACGATTCCCCGGCCATCCTGCCCTTCCAGGACTGAACTGATCGCGGGAGAGGAAAGAGACCAGTGAAATCACCATCGAAAACTATCGGGTCCACCTGGAAGACAAACGATTATACTTTTTTTTAGTGCGGTTATGCAAAAGATTCCCAGGGGGCTGGTATGATGAAGAAGGAAGGAATGTGATGTAGGGATGCAAGCTGTTAGTTTGATGATAGATTGTTACTTATAGGTTTATCATGTCCACAACATGGTTACCTGGTAGATGAGGCAGCGATCCTCGACGCACAGCTGCAAGACGGCTGTCCAGAATGAATTAACTAGATGGGAAAACTGTAGTTGTAATAAGAATGCAAAATAGGGAAATCAAAACATAAGAATTAACTAAACAAAACATAGAAAATCAAATGCTTAAAGAAGAAACAGAGACAGGGAGCGAGGAGGGGGCCATGCCCCCCGGTTGTGAAATATCTAGTTTAAAAAAAAACAAATTAAGTTTGGAAATTTAGAGCCCCTTGGAATGGAAGTGAAACAAAGGAAAAATATAGGATTGGAAATCCATAGGAATAGCCTTTGGATGGTAGAAAATGGTCACGTTAATCCCAAAGGAAACTTTCCTTTCCCTCTAATTCCATAGGAAAAGTATAGGAAACAAACAATCCACCTAGACCTCATGAAAAATTTCCTATGCACCAAGAACTAGACAAACAATGATTTTATGGGAGCAACTTGTGTCTAATCAAGGGAGTGGAATAGGATAATTAGGTTGATTAAGAAAACAAGTCTATTTTCAGCTTTCCTGTGTTGCAAATTCATGTGTTTCCAATCCTTTGAATTTTCTATGCCCATCCAAACACATGGTCATGCAGTTTTCCTATAGTTTCCAATCCTATGTTTTGAAATTGAAACCCTACAAAAATCCTATCCTTTCCTATTCCTATCCATTCTTTACCCTATGCTCCAATGACCAAAGGAGCCCTTAACATTTTTGCCCCCCACCCCTAGATTAAAGAAATCAAGTTTCTGGCATCGCCCTTTTTCTTCAATGTCAACACCCTTTTTCTTCCATGCTACATATGCATGTATTTGTATTTGCTTCGATGACCATTAAAACAAAAACTTTAGGCTGAATGAATGTGATTCGAGAGTATGAGCACTGATGTGACATATATAGTTTGACAAGTTTGAATATCAAAATAACACAAGGAGGTATGGGAACTGACATGAGACATCTAGACAGGTTTAAAGACCGATCATGCACTATTTCACTCTACTCATGAAAAAAAATCCAACCCTTCTCTCACTGACTGTTTTTCTCTAGCTATTCTTATCCCTTCTCCGCCAATGCTAGTCAAAGTGAAATCCATAGTTGTACAAGTGTACGTCAACCAAAGCACCGATGTGGAGGGCAGAATAGCAGGCAGCTAACGGCCCAAGGTCAGTGTGCGAAGGTAGAAGTTCCAAGCACAAAAGCGGGTTTTGGTGCCGACAAGCGTGGTTCCCATCGACGTAGGGTCATGATGTAGCGACGACGGCACACAGGGGCAGATCCGCGGCCTGGGCTACCCGGGCAGCAGCCCCGGAGGAAGATTTTCTCTTATAATAACTATATTTAGTCTTTAATTTACTATGAAATCACCTCATTTCTATTAATTCTCTTTTATTTAGCCCCCTCTCCGAGAAACCATCCTGGCTCCGCCCCTGACGGCACACCACTGATAGCAGGTTCTTCTCGTTGGAGCCGCAGTCGCTCGTTCTTTTCTCTCTCTTCCTCTTCACGCACGTTGTATCGTTGCCTCAGGCTTCTATGACTCGAGGGGGAAACAACAGATCAGAATTGATGTTTTGGCTCCCGTGCAATCACATGCGAGCTACTCCCTCTGTCCCTAAAAAGATGTCACCGTGGGATGCGTGCCATAAGTTTGACTCAATTTGTAGAAAATACGTGCAACATTTAAATTTTCAAATAAATTTGTTAAAAAACTAGACTTGAAGATCTTTCCGATGATGCGAATTACTTAGCACAAATGTTTTTATATTTTAATATATAATTGTCGGCATTTGTGTCTCGGGAAACGCGGTGACAATCTTTTAGGGACGGAGGGAGTACGGTTTATTCGGTAGGAAAGAGTTCATCTATCCCTCCATTCCAAATGCTTAAATTGAATTTTTTTTCCATTTTTTTATTCATGCGATCTTCTTTGAAATTTCTTCAATCCAACAAAAGGGAACGTAGAGTTTGGAGTTTCCGGAGGTGGCGTGTCCAGTTCCAATCATTGTACCAGATGTGACAAGTTCCAGAGACACCCGAGAAATAACCAATCTGTATTTGCTGTTCCTACCATACTACGCACTCGGTTGTCATGTTGGCTACGCGCCATCAGTTGGCGACCCGGTCGGCGGCGGCGCAACGGGCCCAAGCATATGTCCCATGGTGGGTACCGGCACATGGCGTCGGCCCTCCTGCTGTATTCAAATGGCTACGCTACGCATATACTGTATGTAGGTCCAAGCCGTCTGCTCAAACGTCGGTATCCTCTGCAAATCCAGATCCAGAACGAACCGAATCCGGAAAACAGGAAACCACTCGTGCTGTCCGTAACGACAGTAACGAAGATCTGGCCACGTTGTTCCGCGAGGTTCTTGTGCACGAAACAGGCCGCCGCGATGCTTATTTTGGTTGGGATTTGATGCATGTTAGGTGGTTATTGGCAGCTAAGTTATTGTCCCAGGATATTATGATACGAAACGGTGTGCTAATGTGCTTCACTTGAAGCAGTCGCCATACGGCGCTGATCGAGTTGCACGTGTCATGATGATATGTGAGTCGTGATCGTGGACTAGTGCGAGGCACAGGAAAATGTGCTTCACTGAAGGGACACGACAACAAAATGTTTTCTCAACCTTTTCCTTCGTCGCGTATTGCATTATATACCCTGCAAATGGGCTATGTCCGCTCCTGACATGCAAGCCCAGGCCATAATCATCATAGTATCTTGGGTTACACAGTTCAGCGTAAAAGGCCTTCAATTTCGGCGGTGTGGCACATTAAATTTGGGCCACCATATCTCTACGCCACTTTGTCTTTGGGCTGAATGTATCTGCTCCAATCGACGAGAACATGATTACAGGATTAGTGAGTGTTATAGTGACATTTTAGACCACCGACGAGACTATTCTACTCTTATCGCTTCCTGGATCTTTTTATCTTTTCTATTTGTAGTCCAATAATTTTAGTAGAGTAGGTAATATTGGATAATTGTATATTAGCTCTATTCAAATTATAATTCACTCTAGCTTAGCTTGTCTTAAAGTCCCCCTTCTCCAAGCTTTATTACCAAGTTTTATAACAGAGCGCACAATCATTTAGCTTGTTCTGTGTCAGTCCGGTGTATGGTACGTAATTCGTCTGAATTCCGACAAAGATGTCACTCTGATATATTTTCAGCGTTCCATCAAACATCACAGGTGATAGAATGACGAAAACGCGAAAGGCGGGAATCTGGAACAGCAGATGGACTGTTGCCCCCTGCCCCCGCCGCGAGGAAAGAGAGAACCAAACAACGCTCCGGCAAGCGGACGAGCAGAACCGCATTTTGGCTTCCCAAGCACTCCTCCGCTCCGGTGCCCTGGTGCCACCGCTGTTGTAGGCGGCGAGTGGTGACAAAACGCCGGCGCGGGAGAAGGGAAAGGCTCCGAAAGGCTTCCCCTAACAACAAGGCAGGCGTCGCTTTCCCAACCGGTCGCCTACAAAACTAACCACACGCTCGTACCCACCCCTCCGCCGACCCCGGCCCACCACCCCGCATCATCCATCGCCGAACTGCGAAACCGGCAGATGCGACGGAGGCCACATGCGTGATCCTTCGCTTTGCTCCGTGCCCGGCGGGCGGTGCGCACGGGAGGACGAGGTGGAGCGTGCGGCGCCCGGCAACGGCGTACGCTCGCCCACCGAACCTGTGCTTTGCCCCGCCGCATCGACCTGCCGTCCAGGCGACGGCCGGGCCCCGTACGCAGATTGTTCGTGTTCGGCGTGGACTAGGAACAGGCGGACCGAACCGAACGGGGAATATGTGCACCCAGCGCACCACGGCGCGAACTGGTGATCTCAAGCATGGAAGAATTTCCTTCCTTTTTCCTTGGAATCGGCCGGCGCAATCCTCGGAACGAATCCACCATTCTATGTTGGCCGTAATTTCGTTCACAACAACCACAAGTAAAGGATCAAGCTTTGGCATTCCTTAAAGTTCACACTGAGACGCTGTGATGTAGTAGTACCGTTACCGCCACAGTTAAACCTCGGTTTGCGTGGGAACGGATGCTTCAGTTCAAAGAGCTACTCGTAGCTCTGATGATGATGATGATAACTACTCCTACCTGCGGCTTCTCGTGCAAGCACAGTGCCTCTAGTCTGCCTAGGACAACTTGACCATTGAAAAACGCGGGATCTCTTTAAAGTTAACACACGGTCGGTCGCTGTTCTTCTGTTCGGACAAGCCGTGAGGACCACGGTACAGTAGTAGGTGGTGGCCCTGCAGGGAGCGGCGGGAGTCCCGAGGCAGGACGATGTGTCATCATGGGTGCAGACGCGGAGCGCGCCAGAAGGTTCAGCCAATAAACGTGGCGGAACTGAACGGGGGCACGGCGCTGTGTGCTGAGTCGTGCCGGCCCGATTCCTTTGGCATGTGGTCGAGCGACACGTGAGGCCGCGCACGGACCCGCCTTCGCGTGGCGGCTCCCCGGCCGTCAGTCAGTCAGTCACCTCACCAACAGGCAACAGGCCATCCGTCTCCTAGGATCGCGCAACAGGCAACAGGCATCGCGCTCCGGGCTGCGGCATAGTAGGCGCACAGGTACAGCGCCGTCGACCCGTCGCCGGGTCAAACTCGGATGCTGGCCCTATTATCCGAAGAAGAAATATGCATAGCATACTAGTAGTACTCCGACCCATACAGTTGACTTCCAGCTGTTCAGTATGTCTGGTCAACAAAAATTCGTACTCCTAATGCGGAAGAACAGGTCCCAGTTTGGACTTTGCATCGCACGAGACCTGACCAAAACAGCCGCCCAGTTATGCATCATACGTGCACGTCAATTTTTTTTTTAATCACGCCTAAGCGCGACGTGCAAATCAAATCAGCAGAAACAATTCAATTCAATCAGCTACGACTGCGCACATATAATACATGAACAAGGACGGGTGGGTACATACAGCTACTACTGTACATGCGTAGCCGCCAGCCGTAGTTGGAGACAAAAGGCGGCACGTATCCGACTGGGCGCTGCGCCGCAAGCCGCAGCGGAGTGCGTGCGGCAGAGTCCCGATTGGGAGAGTGCACGTCGCCGACTCGCCATACGTCAGCAGATTTGAGATTTTGGCGAGTCATCTCTTGGAAGTGAAGCACTCGGCGCCGCGCCCCGGCACCGGCGGCGTGTCAGCCATCCCGGAATTGCCATGCCATGCCGAGAAGAGAAAGAAACGACCCTGGAAAGTGCCCGGAAGCCAGGCGGCCGCGGAGGCGGAGCGGCGGATCGGAGGAGACGCGGACACGGCCGGTTAACTAATCCCGGGGGGGCACGCAAGGCCCGCCACGGCGCCACCGCACCGAGCGCGCGGCGCCAGGACAGCCGTTCCCTGCGGCTGGCAACCGAGCCATCATGGCCTCGGTCGCAGAGCCAGAGCCCTCGCTGTTGTCTTGTTTATTGTCGGTCCATCGCTCCTGGGTGCAGTCGGTCTCAGCCACGCGCGTCGGAGACCGAAATCGAGCCGGTGACCTCAGGTGTGTTCTGGTTGCTTCAGTTCACACGCTTTACTGAATAATTTCGTTGCTGTTCAAGAGTATTTGATCTGCTTGGCCGTATATACTAGTAGTACTGACGTAGCCCCAACTAGGCAACTACCCAAGCAGCCGCCATGAAATCAGCAGGACGACATGGTCGTCTCGTCCACCTATCCCCCAGCGCAATAAAAAGTCTTCCAGGGGCAAATGGAGTCGTCCCTCCCATCCGTTTTTTACTGGAGCAAAAGTCGAAAGCCACAAGACTTTGGCGGCTTGGCTCCGCTGCCCTGCCTTTACAAGTGTTCCTTGCTTCCATCCGTACCGTACACAGTACTCTAGTACTCGGAGTACTCCGTAGGACCGTAGTATGGCCGCCATGAACGTGATCCTGTAATCATACTGCCCCGCGTGGTTCGAATTCGAAAGGACAGCTGCTCAATGGAATGATCGATCGAGCACTCTGCATTTGCATCGCATCGCACCCTGCTGCAGTTATTATGATGCTCCGAACCGGGTGCAATGATAGCATGATCGAGGGATGCCCGCGGGCATGGGTGTCCGGGGTCCCAAGTCCCATGCCCATCATCCCAGCCCCGGAAGGCCGGAACCAAGAACAGCAACAGGCATCTTTCCACACGATTATGAAGGGCTTCCACGGGATCCCGAATAATGCACGGCATGATTAGCCAGACACTGCACTTTTCGAACGCTAGCAAGCTCCTCTCAGCCGTCGGCGGCAAGCTCTCGAGGAGCCTTTCCTCGCAACCGCGATGCTGTCCAGCCAGATCAGTGCTCATGAATGCATGCTTCCACTCCTGTAGCAGTAGCACCCAAGAAAAAAAGGACGGGCGCACCAATGGTAACCCTAGCTAAAGGCTCGCGTTTCTTTCTGTCTTTCTTTCTTTCTTTCTTGAAGCTACGCATTGGCAGTTTCTGAGCTTTCGTAACATACGGTTGCTTCGTCCCGTAACTTGAGACCGTGAAGCAGGGAGAATGATAAATCATGATCACACGTACATCAGGCTTACATCAGACGTCGCCAATAATGCGTGAATAATGCAGCAGCTAGCTTCAACGTCAATCAATAAATAAAAAAGGTTAAAACAAGAAAGAAAGGAGGTGATGTAACAAACAAATCATCTCCAGTTTTTTTTAAAAAAAAACATCATTCCCAGTAATTAACCAAAATATACTGTGCTTCTCTTGTTCCTTGCGCGACTAGGCTAGGCTAGGGCCGGCGCTCGTTCGATGGCCTCATCATCATCATCAATTCCGGCCGGATAATTGTTAATTGGTTAGCGCATCGTTATCAGGCAAGGGGGATTATCAGGACCGGTTCCACAGGCGCCGATGGATCGATGTGATGCATAACCGCAGCGCGAATAAATTACTCGACAGGGGCTTTGTTGTAACCGATCCTTAATAACGCCATCATATCGAGATGCGCATAATTCAACAAATTGTATATTCGGTGGCATGGAAATCATGATGTCCGCACAGTAAACCTGAGACGAACAATGTGACAGCCTCAGCTAAAATAATCGAACAAGTCTCAAATCCCAAAGGAGAGAAAAAAAAAAGGCACTAAATAAATAATTGAAGACGTACGCAACCCGTGAGAGGTGGCATAGCGTTTGCTTGCGAGCGGGCGGGCAGAGTAGTCCAAAGGCGTTTTGCTAGGGTGGGTGGTTGACCAATACTACCGAATGCCGTACGTTGGCCGGAAAAGAGAGAATTTCTTTTTAAAAAACAAAAAAAGATGTGATCTTTTTGCTGATCTTGAACCTACTACATTTACTTGCCCAGCCAACCCAGGTGATGATTATGGCAAGAAACCAGCGGGTTAGTTACAAGCATCTACATGGACCAATCAGCTACTAACATCTCTTTATGGCAGGGTCTTAACTTGTGGCCATGGAACCATGAAGGAACAAGTTAGGCGCGAGGTAGAAAAAAAAAAGGGATCTTCATTGCTTGCACAGTACTGTACGAAGCATCTCGAGAACAACTGAACAAGTTCTCCAAACAGTGAGCTCCATCCATCCGACACAGCACGCACAGTCACACTCACACACTGGAGAATGTGTGAAAGCGAGCATCTGATCCCCTCCTGCCCCATCCATCCATCCATGCATTGGTGCGGTGGCGATCGGTTTATACTTGTGCCCCCCCCTCCTCCCTGGCCTGGGCGCTTGGCCAGGTGAATCCCCTCGGTGCGGCCTCGGTGCGGCCGTGGTGATCCGCCTGGCGTGACTCGAAGATGGCGTGGCTAGTGGTAACCTTTTCCTAGCGGGAAAATCGTGGCTGGGTGCTTTGGCACATCTGCACTAGCCGGCCGCCGCCCCTGAATGAATGGGCGCCTCCTAGAGGCTACAGCAGCAGCATTAGTGGAGCAAGTGACGTACGTAAAAAATAACCGCACAAAGCACCAGGTATTCTGACCAATAAACAAACAACACCACAAAGTAAAAGAAAACAAGAACATGTGTGCCGGGTCGGGTCCGGGTCGTAGCAAGCAGACGGGTCTCAGGTTGTGAGAGCAGCTGGGACCAATACCCGCAACCAGACTCGACGTCAGTGCTGATGGCTGCGTGCCCTTCTTCAGTCTTCAATGTGATACTCCTACCTGCATCGAGCAATCTGATGGACTAGGTTACGTCTACTGAACCTGAAGCGTGACAGCTGACCTGGGTTAATTATTATAGGGCACGATGCAGAACGGGTGTATGAGGGCGGCGGACCTGGATCCGGCTAGGGGGGCGGATAAGGACGAGCTCGAGCCCCTCGACTGGGCATGACACGAACACACAGCATCGTTTCCTGTTGGTAAATTTCCCACCACTAGCGCTATACCAGTGCTGTGATAGTACTTGTCGCAGCTGCGGCCTGCTTTCCCCCTCCCCCGGTCTACAAAGACCTCAGCTTTCCTACCTCGACTTCTTTCTTCCAAAGCCTTCGCCTTTTCCTCTCGTCTTCCCTCCCTCCCCACTCCAAATCAAATCCCCCCTACCCCTACTCTCTCCACATTCTCCTTGCTCAGCTTCGGTTGTGGATCGCCGGAAATGGCAATCGACGATGAATCGCCGCTCAGAGTCAACACCAGAGGCGGCGCCATGGTACTAGTCGATCTCTTTTGTACTCTCTTGTTGCCTTTTCTTTCGGTGCCCTGTTCCTTTGTTTGGATTGGGCTGGCGCTAATGGCGGCGCCGGATCGAATGCGGCAGGGAGGAGGTGGGTGCGACGGGGCGGAGAACCAGCGGTGGCCGCCGTGGCTCAAGCCGCTGCTGGGGACGAGCTTCTTCGGTCAATGCAAGGTGCACGCGGGCGCGCACAAGAGCGAGTGCAACATGTACTGCCTCGACTGCATGAACGGCGCGCTCTGCTCCCAGTGCCTCGCCTACCACCGCGACCACCACGCCATCCAGGTGAGCAGCGAGACTCACCAAAAAAGCGGCATTTCTTGCCGTCGGGTTGGATTGGAGCAGCCGGCGCCGGGCCCTTTCTTTGAAAGAAACGGCAGCTAGCTCCGGCCGGCGCCCCTGCTTCCATCCAATGACTCTTCTTGTTATCGGTCTCTTCTCCGTCGCGGAGACTTTCTTCTTGTTAGTTGCATCCAAGGTTGCAACGGCCAATCTTCCCTTTCACGTTGCAAGGATGAGGATAGCTGACTTTCTTGAAGTGGCAGCTAAATGTGCCTGTTCCATCTGCGGCTTCTCGCTGACGGCGATGCACTGATCTGTTTGGTTGTTTTGTGTAGATACGGAGGTCCTCGTACCACGACGTGATCCGGGTGTCTGAGATTCAGAAGGTGCTGGACATCAGCGGCGTGCAGACCTACATCATCAACAGCGCGCGCGTGGTGTTCCTGAACGAGCGCCCGCAGCCGAGGCCCGGCAAGGGCGTCACCAACACCTGCGAGGTCTGCGAGCGCAGCCTCCTCGACACCTTCCGCTTCTGCTCCCTCGGCTGCAAGGTACGCCACCCCCCATTGTGCTGCTAGCTCTAGCATTCCTGCTTCGCACGTGTGGTTTGCAACGGCGGCACCGTAGCACTAATGTCCCCGTTGACGCGCCGCGCAGATCGTCGGGACCTCTGGCGAGTTCCGCATCCGGAAGAAGCACGCCGTCGTCAAGAAGAAGAAGAAGCAGGCGCACCACCACCACCACCAGCAGCAGCAGCAGCAGCAGGGGGGCGCGGACTCGGAGGACGACTCGTCCACCAGCACCAGCGGTGGCAGCGACAAGAGCAGCGTTGTGCAGAGCTTCACCCCGTCGACCCCGCCGGCGACCGCCAACAGCTTCCGTACCGGGAAGCGGCGCAAGGGCGTGCCGCACCGGTCGCCGTTCGGCAGCCTCATGGTGGAGCTCTAGACGACGACAAAGGCATGCCGCCGGCCGGCCCCCCTCACCGAAATCAGCGGTACACCACTGTAGCATACGCACTTCTACATACTACCATCTATAGGTGTTTGCCGGATCGACCGGTCTACATACATAGCCAGCCAAAAATGGAGCTAGTAGTAGCAAGCAAGCAATAACCTATGGCCCCATTGCACGCCAGCGCTTCTGGACGAGGAGGCCGGTGCAATGTGGCACGAACGGTACGGTTACTTCCATACTGGACTAGTTACTGTGCTAGTAAAACAACGGTTTGGGTTTGGTGCCTCTAAAAGGAAACGAGGTTGTTGTAGCAGTTACTCTTGTCGTCATCAGCCACTACTAAGTTTTGTAAGTTTCACCTTCTATAGGTGTTTTCCTAGTTTTTACTTTTACCGGTGCTTGAAATAGTAGTAGAAATGTACATATACATATACTGTCACAGATGGGGGGAATGGTAAGGTAGGTAGGAGTGTAGCTCCCGGTGTTGATATTCGTGTGTTGCCTTGTTGCCTGTAATAAAAGGATAAGAATGTTGCTCCTGGATGGCCTTCAATGTCAAGGGTTTGTGTAGGTACACTTGTGTTGCTTGCTTCGTTTGATGGTGGTTTCTGTCTGGTTTCTCTTCGGTCTCCTCCCCCTCTTTTCTCTGTAGTACCATCCACCTCTAGATTGCTAGAATCGCCCGTGCAATGCCAATGTGCAAGTGCAGTGCAGGGGCGGCTGAAACCGTGCTAGCAATGGCCAGTGGAATGTGATTCGTCGTCGATCGATGCAGTACGGCGAGCTGAGCCGTGCCCCCGCCTAACTTTAGTTGACCCGCCGTTCGGCCCGGACAACGGCTGGTCGTTGCCGACGTTGTCGTCATGGCAGCCATCATCGCCGCTGGGGCGGCCGGCCGGCCGGGTGTCTTCCGCCCATACGGAACAAGAGTCACCACCCGCCCAAGTCCCAACCAGCGTCCGCCCGGGGGCATTCAAGCTCGCTCACAGTAGGGGCCCCTTCCTCTTAGGCTCTCAGTCGACGCAATAAAGACGGATCGATCCAGCACCTAGGCCTCGTTTAGACGTTAATAAAGACGTAACTCCCGAAGCACCTCAGAAGACTTTCGTTTGTTTGGGTAAATATTATCCGTACGGCGCTCGAATGTACATCTAAATGATCCGCCAGATTTAACTGTGATGGCTTTAGCTCTAAACGAGGCCCTAGATCCATGGGTCGTACGGCGCTCAATGATCCGTGTACTGGCAGCTCCACGTGTGGCTTTTGCTGGGCTTTGAAAGAATCCGTCCGGGGGGCATTCCCATCGAGAGAAAGACGAAACGTGGAGCGCGCCACCCGCTTGGCCCTGCCTGCCGGCCTCCGAGGGGGGAATATGCTTGCTTTGCTGTTGCGCTTGGCGTGTGTGTGTGCGGAGGGAGCGGACAGGAGAGTGTGGGGGCGAGCATGTCGATGCTCCCCGTGGCCGACGGACGGGCACCCGCGGACACGGGATCTCGTGTTGCCGTGCCGCGCCTTGTGCGGCGGCCGTCCGTCCCACTCGCGAGCGCCGAAGTGGCTGGCAAATGCGCCCGTGCCCACCACGGCCGCCACCACCAGTCCACCACCGTGCCATGCCACTGCCACCGCGCGTGACGCTGCCGTAGGCAAACGCCGCCATCCACCCACCACACCACTGCCCACTGGCCGCCCGCCCCCGCGTCGCACGCACACGCAAACGCACGCCGAGGACTTTCTGCCGCCGCGTGATGTCACTGGCCTCCTGCTCCCATCCGCCCAGCCTTGCGCCCGGCCGTCCATGACGCGATCGCACGGCCGTGTCTTGCTTGCAAAGTTGCAAGTCGTCGCTACGGTCTGCGGCCGGTCGGCACCAAATTACCGTGGGACTCACAAGGCCCCTCCGATGGGCTACTAGATACAATCTCTACTCGTAGATGTAGATCAACTGGGCTGAACAAGATTTGGAGGTGGATTGGATCGAATCGGTGGCGAGTCATGATTCCGGGGGGATATTTGTGGAGTTCCTACTGGTTTTCCACGACGAAAGCAACAACGGGGAGGGGCCACACCACCGCACTTGCTCGGTTCCTTTCCACGATCGAGCTTCCTCCTCTACTGAATTCTGCCAAACAATGGCCGATCCCCGGGCCCCCCTCGACGCGTACTGTACATCCTCCTGCCAATCAAAGCTCCTCATTTTATTTGAGAAAAGGGCCTCTCTCAATTCTTGGCTGCTGCCTGGTGGTGGTGATGGTGGTGGCCAGTGTCACGAGGTGTGTACGTACGGTTCATGCTCACCCAGCACGCGCTTTCGAGGCGCATTTCTCAGTTGCTTTGCGAGAGGAATCCATCGGCGAGTGGGCGGGTTCATGGCCACCACGCACCACACTGCTTCCTATCCTCCAATTCACCACTGCCTAGTGCCATAGTAGTGACAGATAGTGAGTACTACTACTGCCCCCACTCCGCACTCAACGGCTTTTGATCCGATAAGTTTTGTAGCAGAAACAACAGCAACATGAGGAAAAGAGGATCATGCGATAAAAACCAATTTTTGCTGAAAGAGAAAGCGATATAAAAACAGATGGCAACGCTAGATTCTTTAGCGTGGAGAAAAGGGCGTGTATAATGCACAACGACACGAATGCGGTGGCCTTTCGAGCGGATCAGATCAGATGGAATGGAACCCTAACGAAACTCGTATCAAAACCACTTTTTATTTGCGGGGCAACGGCAAGGCAAATATCGCCGCTTTTCCTTGTGTTTTCTTGTTTATGGCACATCATCGAATCGCTTTCGTCCTTCCCAGCACACTTCACAGGGCGCCGGTCGGGGTCGGGTTTTTTTCCCCTGACCCCGTGCTTCGGTCTGAAAATTATAACGAGGGAAAATTCTGAAAGGCTGTGCGACTTTGGTGGTGAGGCCAACAAGTGTGGTGTCAGATTTTTCCTTCGTCCGCAGGTCATCCAGTGCGTGCGCGTCTCGTTCAAAAGGAGACGTTGAAAGGGTTCTAGGCCGGACGGACGACTAGGTCCCAGGAATCAGGCCTTGTTGCCAGGAAGCTCCTTGCTTGAAAGAGCAGCAAAGGTTGAATGATTTCTGGGTCCTACGAAATTAGGCCTGAATCAAATGGCAATCATCGTAATCTCTAGCACTCTCTTTCATATATATCATTGGATTTATTTTTAGAACACACAAAAAAAGCTCAGCAAGCATGCATAATTCTCTTCTCGTTACATCATCAGTAGCAGAGCGAGCTCAGTAGCTCGTCAGTGAAGAAAAAGATCATCAAGCATTCACAATTCACGCTGGCTTCCAGTTTCTGCATTTACCATTTTCCTACTTTGAAGAAGGCAGTGGATCTTGGCCTTTTCAAGCTCAACTCACCATCGTTCCTACATCTACTAGAAGAAACCTGCCACATTGCACAAGACTCCAAATCGATACTGCTACTATTAGAAAGAACTAGTACGTAACACCTAACTGACATAAATAGTGGCCAGCGTGGTAGAGAAGGGAGCAGATGCTGCTAGTGGCCTTAGCTGCTAGCAGTGCACAAAAATGGCGCTTATCTTTATCAAGGAAACACGACAAAACAATTCCGAGATGCTGCATTGATCAAGAGAATCTAACCTTTGTACGTAGTAGGACCGAAGTTTACTAGTACAAGGGACCAGTTCTGGCACACCTTATTATCTTTGTTGATATATCAGTAAATGCACCTATCTGAGAAAGGATCATTCAATCACCCACCTCTGGGCCTTATCTTTGTTGATGTAATTCAGTAAATGCACCTATCTTTGGTTTGATGAAAGGATTAAAAATCATCGTTGGTGGCTAACAACAAGCCGAACAAGGCCCTGATTTCTCTGAGTCTCAAATAGTAGAGCCCGTGAATGAATAGATAGAATGACCAAAGTGACAAGATCCAACAAATACGGAGGACTAGGCTCGGAATGTCCAGCTATCAGTTCTGCCTCCTCTGAAGAACTTGGTGGAACCCTATACCAAATGATGAATATCAATCACCTCATGAGTTCAGCTAACCTGCGGCTGCGCAATGCGCATAGCTTAAGGTTAGGGCCTGCATTGTTATCAGAAAGGAGTGAAGAAATGGCAAGGAAAACTCAGACTCCAATTCAACGTTTTTCTTTTTGTGTTGTTGGGCATCATCTCCACACCATAAAGCCTGCTATTTTTAGCTGGCAGAAGAAAGAAACAGGAGTGATTAAAAAACAGATCGATTTCTGGGTCGCAGACTCTGACCTGAAATCCTGAATGCCACTTGAGATTTTCTTTTTCAGATGAAATGTGGCAATGTGCAGACAATCAACGCCATCTATTCTCAGCCCCTCACATTCTCCAGCGAGCGGCACCCACACCCACACATTATCCGAAACGAAACGAAACCCAAGTCGGCCCAAAAATCTCAAGGTCAGGTCAGGGGCAGAATCGTCAGCCAGTCCACGGCCTCCCAAGGCCCAGCCAACCAGCCCCCAAATTCTTCCCACTTCCCAGCCCGAACCACCGGCTCCGCTTCGCTATGGCGCTCTCGCTCGCGCGCAGCCCCAGCCTCAGCCCCGGCGCGGCGCTCCCCGGCCCGCGGGTTCCCCCACTTTGCCCTTCCTCTCCTCCCGCTCCGCTCCCTCGCCGCCAGTGCCAGGCGCGCCTCCGCCTCCGCCTCCGCGTCGCGGCATCCTCGCCCCCGGAAGCGCAGGCCGCCGCCCCCGTGGCGGAGGAGGAGGAGCAGGAGCAGGGGGAGAAGCGGCGGAAGCTGTACGTGGCCAACCTGCCCTGGTCCTTCCCGGCGCCGGAGATCGAGAAGCTTCTTCGCGCAGCACGGCACCGTCAAGGACGTCGAGGTGGGAGGCGTCATCGATTTCCGTGAACGCAATGCCGCGAGCCGTTGAGGCCCGCGTGCGTGCGTTTAGGGGTGTCCGAGTTTGAATTTTCAGTTGCGGTATTCAGCTTCTGTTGTGTTTGTTTGGTGATGAAGGTCATCAAGGGAAGGATGGCAGGAACAGGGGTTCGCGTTCGTCACCATGTCGACGGCGGAGGAGGCAGCCACCGCCGCTGAGAAGCTTAACTCCCATGTGAGCGAGTCAACCCAACCGTCGCCTTGATGCCTTTGGTTTGCACCATGCTGTAGTTTCACCACTGAGCAGTAGATAGACAGAGTAGATGTTTAGTAGAAGATGATTTCTAAATTGCTTTTTAGGGAGTCCATCCTGACCTCACTTGCATTCTCGTCCACTGAGGCTTTCAGCAACTTTTAGTGGATATTAACGGCTAGCACTTTTTGTGGATATGGACTCACTTGTAAAATCACTCCATGATCGAGTTTTCTATAACATGTGCCGAGTTTATCAGTCTTGATCATTTGAGCTAGTCATTGAAACCTAAAAGTTTCACCGAAACAAGATACTAACATTGAGAATGATATTTTCAAGGATGTAATGGGGCGGACAATCAAGGTGGAGTTTTCAAAGAGCTTCAGAAAACCAGCTCCCCTTCCTCCTCCTGGCTCCATTATAGAGAGGCACAAGCTTTACGTGTCCAATCTTCCATGGAAAGCAAGGTCTCCCAATGTTAGAGAATTCTTTGCAAAATTTAACCCGCTTTCTGCCAACGTTATATTCGATAATGGAAAAGCAGCTGGATATGGTTTTGTTTCCTTTGGGACAAAAAGAAGAAGCAGAGGCTGCTCTCACTGAGCTTGATGGAAAGGTGTTACATACAAACTTCTACCTTATGTTTTCTTAGTGAAGATATATAGCATACCTCCTTCAACACATGCCCCCACCAGATAAAAATAAAGAACGTCTTGTCAGTTATCAAATGTATTCTCTCTCCATGCCTTGTCTCCTCTGTTTTTGATAATAATTTTGAGGACCCTTGCCATTGACTTCCAACAACAGACCTGCTATAGTGTTATCGTACAGTTAAATGAATTGTCTGTCTCTGTCACATTTTCCATTCTATCTTTTTTAAAAAAAATTGAATGTAAGATGTATTGAACTACAAGCACATTAAAGCACTAAGATATCGGTTTTTTATTTTGTCGTTTATTTAGGAACTTTTGGGAAGACCTGTACGCTTGAATTGGCGGGAAAGTGGTGATGATAAGGTTGAAGTTGCTAAGGCCGACAGTGAAGTTGACGTTGTAAATATTGAAGGATCAAGTGTTGATGATGCCAGCACGGATGGAGGTGAAGATAAACTGGAATAGTCAAACATACTATACTGGCCCACAGGAAGAAAGTTCCATCCGCCTTATTGATATAAACACAGATGTGGAACCTTGTTGTACAGTTACAAGTTTTTTCCTACACTCCCTGGTGCGTGAGATCATTGTGCCTATAATTGCACTTACTACTCTTGGTTGGTACTTGGATTAATTTGTTTCTGTGGAAAATTTATTCCCATGACATCATCGGAACACTTCAGATTGACCTTACACTTTTGAGGAATCTTTGACGTGCTGTAGTTTGCTGCACTACTTGTGAATAATACTGCTTTCTGAAATTTCATGTATTTTATCATTTACCTTGCAGTCATGAGTAGTTTCATGCAGCATGAACAGTTACTAATTAGCTTGAGGCTCAATTGCCTTTCATAATGTTGAGGGAAGAAAAACCATAATGCTCCGTTCACTTATAGCATTAAAATTTGAAGCTTGAGGGAAATTTCCATGGTTCATACACTATCATAGCAGGAGCATCGAGAAAAAAAAATTATGTTGCTGCAATATATTTTAATTGGCAAGTTATTAATATTTTATTTCTTGCGAATTCAGATCTAGTGCCTGCCTTTTTTGTATATCTGGATGCAGAATAAGAGGTAGCAATCATAATCAACACTCAATTATTATTTTCTGCCTTGGTCCTGCTAAGCTGAAGGCCAACAAAAGGCATTAGCTCTAAGTTCAGGTGAAGTAATGACCTTGTAGCTTGCAGTTGTATTCAAATTCAGGATCAAGTTTCTCCTGTTGACACACTTGCGTTCTCCTAATTTTGGATGAATTCTCACTAGTTTAGTTTCCCAGTCAGCTTTCTTTATGTAAAACTCTCTCTCTAAGGTAACCATGGCTGGCATGTAACTAGGGTCGTTTCTTGACATATCAAATTTTTATTTCATCAGCCTTGAAAAGCCTCAGTTCATTCAACCCTCGAATCCAAAAACAGGTGGCTTTGCACCCAAAGATATACTCCCTCTGTCCCAAAAATGACACACTTTTTGGGACGGGAGGGAGTACTTATTTTGTTCAGTCTTTGCTGTAGATGGCCACATCTTATCTAATTGCAACTCCATGCTTTGTATCTCCTTATTCATTTGCAAAAATGTTGAAGTCCTTGCTCTCTTTCTCAGGTTATATAGATAGGTTGATTGAAATGTGTTTTTTTTTTTTCCTTTTTAAAAATAACTCAGTATGCGCTCTTCCAGGTCGATGTAGTCTTCCTGATTTTAAGGTTACTGCAGCATAGGTTTCTGTGTCGCCCTCGCCCTGGAGAACAGTAGTAATAAAATCTTCAACTCTTACTAGTGCAGTCAAAGTGATCATTCAACAAGCACTAATCAGTGACCTAGATAAACGCTAAAGACACTTAGAACAAAATATTCTCAGCTTTACCAATGTTTGGCTTGTCTCAGTAGCTGAAGGGTTTGCCTTCCCTCTCTCTCGTGTCCCCAATGTAGGGTTGATGTTATTATACTCAGCGATAACTCAACTATATCAACTACTTAAGAGAATTAGGTGCATCCACATCACCTAGTGCATGCTTAATGCCCATATTTCCATTGCTAATGATGCCGCTGGCTCTGAAGTTCAATTCTCCATGGAATCATTGGTACAGAAAAGGTTGGCAGTTGCAAAACTAATAAAAACCCAGCAGGATTGGTTTTGGGGGCATTCAACCTTCCTCAGTTCCTCTATTCCAGCCCTACGAATCGTTAATCTGTTATGGATATTTCAGTACTTCCAGATCATTTCATCTAAATTTACAGAGAACCCCCCAAACTCCCCCGCCTCAATGCTATCCAAAATGTAAACTCATCATTGGTAACATCCATGGGCACCTTTTGAAGTAAATGGTAGGAACTCTTCCTTTCAGTTAAGACAGGAAATAGAGTTTAAGACAGAACACAAGTAAGCCGCAGCGGCACAGTGCACCGGGTGAAGAACATGTATAAGGCCCAGACAATAGGCCTAAACACAACCAAAACAAAGGAACTGGAAAGATACTCCTGTTGAAAACCACTACACTAGATCCATCTGACTCTTTAAAATGTTTTTTCTAAGAATGTGTGTTGAAAATTGTTTCAATATCTCATTAAAATAGACAATAAGTGTAAGCTGTTTTTATGAGACTGTTTAGAACAGTAGTTAAAAAGCTAGAATTAAGTTCAGTGTGGCCCTCTTGATAAGTTGTATAAGATAGTGAGGATGAAGGGTACAACTATAATTTCCACACACTACCTTTTCCTGGTGTCTGTTCAAGGGGAAGCAAAGTGGCAAAAGAGAAGCATATTTAACTCTACATAATTTAAAGCAGCTGTTCCCACAAATTTTAAGGGACTAAAGTGGGCCAGATCAATGCAAATTGAAATTCTTTTTTCTTTCTTTTTTGGGTGAAAGCAAACTCAGGTGGTTTATTTTATCTTTTTTTATTGCTAACCTCAAAGGGGTCAAGGTCTTAAAGCTACTGCTGTGCCTCTTTGGTCCACCACTTCATCTGTCTTCTCCTACAAAACTTCTATTAATCCATTTCCATTGACAAACAGGGGAAAAGAGGAATTTGGAAATGTAGCATTCTTTTTTGTGGAATGTATGCCCTTCGTGATGAAAATCAGAATCATCTTACATGGTTGTCTTGTTTTAACCTTTGGAGCCCTGAACGATTAATCTACTAATTACCATCCAGTTGGTTTTCTTGGTAAAATTAATTTGAAGCTCAACACTGTCACAACACTGTCACAGTGCCATGCATCTTGATTCATTTTCGGCACTAGAAGTAAGGTCCAGAATTTTTATAGTAATATATAGAAGCAACTAGATGGCTAGAGAAATATAGTGTAATATATATGCACAAAGTAGTCCTATTTGCACAACATAACATCAACGTCTCCAGTGATTTACTGGTATCAGTATCGCAGAATAAGTTCACTGTTTATTAAAGAAAAGGCTCATACCTTATGCTGATTTTGCATTTAAGTTTCATTTTCTTTCAGAACAGGCTTGTTTATGTCAGACCATATTCTTCATAACTAGTTCATTCATCATCTTGTATAAAATATTCCACCCCGCCTCATGTTATGTTTCATTTACTTCATGACTACTTATGGCGTGCAAACCATTTGGTCTGTTCTGTTCAAACAATTATTGTGTAACTTTTGCACATTGGGTACTAACATCTTGATTTGTTCTATAGATGCATAAATATTTAATTGCCTACCAAATGAGAACTACAGTACATGTTAGGCTCTTCAAATCCCTCGAACCATGAATCTGAAAGAGAGTATCACAATTGAATTTATACTCCTCCAAGGTTTTTCCTTAATTAAGGGAAAGAGTGAAATTGGCTGGTCTTTTGTAAGTTAGCCAGGAATATGGTAGTACTTAGCTTTCACCTGAATGGAACCATAGAGGTCCCTATGTCTACATGTGTCCCAAAATTTGTCACTTATCTATGTTTCTGTTATGCATTGGCTGACAGCACTGCTAATCTGCTATTCCTGTTATGTGGCAGTCATTTGTTTTTTAATGAATAGCGGTTATTTTCTTATCATAAAAGGAGACAAATTCTTCTGTTGTTTTCAAAATAGATAGAAAAGGGAAATCTTCTTATTTTTCAACTATTTCTGTCAGTTTTCTCTGTCCAACTTGGATTTAACAAAATGTTACCTGTTCTGCCTTTCTTATTTGTAAGATGATCATCACCATGTGGTTTGTGTCTTCATTAGATTGTTTTGCATATGTCATAGTTTTGCATTGTTTTGTATCATTGTATGCATCATGCATGTATGCTGATAGTTGAATCCAAGTTTTCATAAAACATAGTTTTAAAGAAAAAGTGTTTTTTCATATAACTGAGGTTTGAGTAAGGGCTTGTCCCTTTCATACATCATACCAGATGCAAACTATTAAGGCTATGTTGACACTATAACAAGATTAGTGTCAAAAAGAGAAGTAAATTCAAAGAAAGCTGTTGAAATAGTGCGAACAATCATTATCTTGAGTTACTTGACTTGAAGAGAGAAAAACCTGACTGCTGATTGCTGAAAGAGAGACTTCAATGTTTATGGTACAGGACAGTCCTTTTTTGTTTGGAGGGGGAAAGAATAGCACTACCAACATTGTCATTGGCAGCTCTAGAAGATAATGGATTTTACCGGTTCACAAAAAGAGAGGAAATTTTAGCAACTTAATTGTTTTGTATGGAATTTGTTTAAGGCTTTCAAATATTCATTTTTCATTATTTGTCTATTTGTTTAAGTGAATTTGACTGATCAAAGCCTACGACATCTCTAATGCTACCGCTCTGTTTCTTCATCTTGTTGTGCCAGGACCCAGACGTGTACTATTCTGTTTAATCTTTCATGTTACTGTTCATTTCTTATTTATCATATCAGACGGACATCTTGTCTTCCTCATTTGATCTGTGTGTCTCTGTGTGTCAAAGAGAGCATCGAAGTTAAAAGAGGAAAGCAACAGCAGCAGGACAAAGGAAAAGGAAAAGGAAAGAAGAGCTGCAGCACCAAAAACAAAAGCAAATAAGATCAGGTCCCAACCACCACCATCTCCACGTTTCCTTCCATCCCTCCCAAATACTTTCCCTTGAAAACAAGCTTGCCTGCCTCTCAAAGCCTCAAAGCCAGCAGCGTCATCTGATCTCTCCCCATATCCTCTCACAATTCCCAACACCCAGAAAGGAGCATGGATCCAAGGCACCTAGTATGTCCTCTCTCTTCTCATCACAATGATTTATCCCAGAAGCTCACAGAGATGCTCTGCTAGCACCTGGAGACTCTGTCTCAGAGACTGAGGAGCGAAGTAGCTACCATCTCGCCTCGTTTCTCCCAGTCTGCCGCCGCCGCCGCTGCTGCCAGAGTCCAGAGCTCGTGGTGGGAGGCAATGGCCTCGTCACCGTTTGCAATCTCGGGGGGACAGCCTACCTGGGTCCCCTATGAGCCAACCAAAGATTGCTCCCAGGGCCTGTGCAGCATGTACTGCCCGCAGTGGTGCTACTTCATCTTCCCTCCGCCTCCCGCCGTTCGACGTCGGCGGCCCCAGCCCCGACGACTCCTCCGGCCCTGTCTTCTCCCCGCTTGTCATCGCTATCATCGGCGTGCTGGCGGTCGCCTTCCTCCTCGTCAGTTACTACACCTTCATCTCCAGGTACTGTGGCACCTTCGGTTCCTTCCGGGGCAGAGTCTTCAGTTCCAACTCAGGTGGTGGTGCCCGCGGCCGCGGCCGTGGCAACGGCGGCAGTGGTGGAGGTGGAGGCCAAGGGGCAATCCAGGAGCCAAGAATCGTGGAACATCTCGCCGTCGACCGGGCTGGATGAGACCCTGATCAGCAAGATCACCTTGTGCAAGTACAAGCGTGGTGATGCATCGGTCCACACCACGGACTGCTCGGTCTGCCTCGGCGAGTTCAGGGACGGGGAGAGCCTGCGGCTGCTGCCCAAGTGCAGCCATGCGTTCCACCAGCAGTGCATTGACAAGTGGCTCAAGTCGCACTCCAATTGTCCTCTGTGCCGCTCCAACATCACCTTCATCACCGTGGGCCTCGGGATGGCGACACAGGAGGCGGAGGGCCGTGGTCCAGGCGAGGGTGCTGGGGGAGAGACGCTTCCCATGAGGTGGTTGTGGTGATGGATGACATGGAAATCATGTGCGGCGAGCAGCAGAGCATGGCGGGCAGCACAGATGGTGATGACCAGGAGGCAAATGATGGCCCGGAAGGAATGGACGAGGCCGACAGCAAGGCTGAGATCAGAGAAGAATGCCTGCCGCCACAGCTGAAGTTGAAGTCCGGGCCGTCGTCGTCAGACCCGGACCATGACATCCGCATGTCCATCGCGGACGTTCTTCAGGCCAGCATGGAAGACGAGCTCATGGCAGCCAGGGAGAGCGGCATCCTTGCAGGTGGCGCCGGCACATCAAGACGGTGCCACGGCGAGAACAGCAGCAAGGGGGGGACGCAGCAGCCGGCGTGCACTGCAGGACACCATGGACGCGAAGCGGTTGCCGGCTGCTGGGCGGTCGTGCTTCAGCAGCAAGAGTGGGAGGGGAAGGGATTCAGATCTTCCGATGTGAGCTCAGAGCTGTTTCAGTTTTTACCTAGGGATTCTTACCGGGCAGGCATGTTTCTTGTTAACTGCTTACAAGATGGAATGTCGAATGGAAAAGGCGGGACCGACATGATAGTAGTCTGTGTGTCGTCTCGTGGCAATGTTCATCCCTACATGTGATGCCAGGGTCCAATAGTTCGTCTGCATTGCTCGGTGAGGCCTCTTCTGCTTCTAGTTGGTAGGCCTTGGATCAGTTCTGTTTATTTTTTGCTCTTCCATCCCAGATCCACATTCCATTATTTCAGTGAACATGTTCTTACTGTGAAGTCAGTACAAGACTAGTCCAACAGTTTTCATTGGCCTTCTGATATTGCCCTGCCATTTTTTTGTCTCTTGTTTGCTCCTTTCGTTTTCCTTGACGTGTGAATGTTTGCGCCTTGGCTTTTACTAAATGCTGAGCACATTATGGAAACTGACTCTGCAATGGGTGCAATGGGCTAGGGACCCTTCTTTTGCACTAACACAATCGCAGGAATCCCGTTTGCGTTTGGAATTTCCCATCATCATAGCACATAGCAGTGGACCTATTGCATATGAGCATACCTGGCGAGATAAGCATGTGCGCTATCCCTGTTGTCGCTGAAGTTGCCTGTGGTCCATGAACTGAGTTTACTCTCAACAAGCAACAAAGCAGCAAGCCGACGCTGCTTTACTCATGCAGTATGACTTTGTTTATTTTGCTTACTCTTATTATTTTACTCATGCAGTATTACTGCATGATCGATCTCTCCGCCATGGAGCTCGACATGGCAGGGATCGCGGATGAGGAGGTTGGCTAGCTAGGCCTTGATCTCTATATTCCTTTCTTGTCGCAAATTTGTTCCAATGTAATCACCGTAGGATCCAGGTAGAAGTAGGGGTGGTGATCCAGGTAATGCTCGTGTTACCGGATCGACCAAATTTTGTAACACTCTTTCTACTTAATGAAAAACGCGCCTAGGCGTGCTCTTGAAAAAAAAGTATTACTGCATGATCCGTACTCAGATCTTAGCCTGTGACGGGCGATCAGAATCTGATCCCCCTCCGCTTTGCAAAAAACAAACCGGCTCCTTTTATCGGTCACGCCACGCACCACTGTCCACCGGCCATGGCCTCTTCTCTTCTCTCTTTTCTTTAGTTTGTTCCTTGACGCATACAGTACAGATGCTCAAGTTTCTGTGACAGAAACGATGCCGGAATCCTAGATAGATAGATATTTGGCGAGGCGATGCCCTGGCTGGACAACATGTGGTTTGATATTCCAAATCCGTGGCTGGGGTTAGGTTACGTCTGATACTTGATCTGGTCGATTCAACACGAGCCATCTTTGGTCGTTTCAGCTACATTTTTTTTAATTTATCATTAGTTATCCTTTTTTAAAAGATAAGAAATAACACGCTATGAGAACTTTGTGCTGGAGCCACGAGCCCACGATGATTTCCAGTGTTTGTTTTACTGGCTCGGGGTTGCTATGAAACGGCTCTACTGATAGTGTGGACACAGAGTACATACTACTGTACATAGTAGCATGGGTTTGGTCGTGTGATCTTGTCAGTGGCCTGCGTCTGCATCACACGGACCTGAGCCTGACGCGACGCTTTGTTGTTGACACGACCGGTATGCATCTTCTAGAGTAGTCTCCCGTCTCGTCTCTCGCTAATCGATCGGTATCCGTCGCGATCGCACTTGCGGGCGATTTGGATCGTTGCGAGGAGCTCGGTCGGCAACGGCAACGCGACGTGGATTGCTGCACTATTACGCGACTCCGGCCTCTCGGTTCTTTCTCTGGCGCCTCCCGGAAATTCGGATGCTTCCAACTCAATCGCTTGATGCGGCCTCGACTAACACTTGCCGGAAAGAATCGAAAGAACCTTGGCCGCCGCATGCACCTCGTTTGGTCTGTTGTCGTCGTAGGCTTCGCATTGTCTTGCTCGCTAGCTAGTAGGCTGCAGGAGCGAGGGAGGCGCGTCGCAGGGCCGGCGAGGGCGACCATGCCCGTCGCGTCGGCCCTCCTTTTTCTCTGCTTTCCGCCTTTGTTTCGAAATCGAAGTGGCGAGGCGGCGTGGCGTGAAGCCTGTCAAAAAGGCCGTCGGCTCGCCGTGTTCGTGAGGGTTCCGAGGCTAAACAACTGAGATAATCAATACAACTTGCTGTGAAGAGAATTGAATAACGCAAACAAATTGTTAAGACTTGATTTGGTTGGGGTGCGCCAAGCCCAAGCCATAGTGTGCCTCACAATATTGGATATCAAACTGATAAGAACAGATACTATACTTTATCTTTGCCAAAAGACCGAGAAAGGTATGAGTTGCAATGTTGATCCTCGGGTAGTTTTGTTGCCTCCTTTGGCTTGCAACTCTTTTCCTGGCCGGTATGGTACAAAACTAAAAATAGGATTACATTGCATCATAAACAATATCAGGTTACTATAGAGGACACGTGACACGGCAAAACAGGTGGGCTTAACGGGCCGGTGGGGATGTAAAGGGACACTTGGGTAATTGTTCGAAATTAATAAGGAAAAAGTCCACATTCCTCCCCCAACTATCACGAAGTTCACTTTTTCCTCCCTCAACTTCAAGACAGGTGCCTTTGTCTTTTTTTCTTTTTTAAAAAATTTCGGTTGAATTTTTGAAAAATCATAGTAAATCATAAAATAAAAAATCCAGTTTTGTTTTTTTTTTTTTTTTTTTTTTGAGAATGACGCAGTACAACGCAGACGCTCACAACACGCACGCACACTCACCCCTATGAACACACGCGACGCAAACCCTACCCCTATGAGCACCTCGGGAAGGATGAGCACCGGCAGATCTGGAGATTCTCGAAGTCACCATTGGCGCCTCGTCGTCGACGGGAACGTCGCTTACCACTTAATGCATAACGCCGGAAATCCTGGAAAAATCCCAAGAAAAGGTGCGAGCACCAGGATTTGAACTCTGGTGGGTAGCGTCCCACCTGGGACCGCCCTACCATTGACTACAAGCCATTCGCAAAAAATCCAGTTTTGTTGGACTCCACATTCCCTCCCAGCATGGTTGGTGATCCAGGATGGGCTGTACATCTGGTCCTAGTTATGGTTGCAGCCCAAGGACCTCACCGGCACACCTGCCCATGGGTGAGGCCGAAGACCCTGAGTAACCATGCCACACACCGCCATCAAGGAAAAAACATATCATAGGGTTCTTTTTAAAAAACTTTGCTCTATAGCCTTGGGATGAATTTTAGTTGCGTGTATGACCTTCCGTCTATTTTGGACACTAGACGTTGATGGTGTTAACTTAGGGGTGAAAAGATTGTTTTACCCCAAACTAAATATATAAAAATGCATAGTTTTATCTGTTTAAAGTATATCTACTACGCCTTATGGGAAACCCTCACTTAGAAATTATTTTGCCTGTGATTAAGCCACGTCACCCTATTCTGTTGAGGTCCACCGCGGCGGCCTCTTCACCTACCTCGCGCTGCTTCATCCTTCCACAGTCGTCTCTCCTCCCTCATGCATTCATCTCCTTCCCTGCCCCACGCTGTGGCTCCGCCCTTCCCAATTCCGTTGCACCGTCTTTACCATCGGGGTAGGCGCCGCCCTCTGCCTCCTTCATTTTCCCCGTGATCCGTTTCTACAGCCCGTCCGCCTGTTCCCTTGCCCCCGCGGCGAGCCCACTAGGGATTCCGCCCGTCTTGGCGGCGCCGCTGCCTCCCCGCCACCACAGCCGCCCACTCCGACCTCCGTTCCTCTGTCGTGGCGTCGCCACCGTCCGCCTCCGCCCTTCCCCTCGCAGCTTCTCCACCCGTATGCACCGACCCTGGCGGCGGTGGCGTAGCAGCGGCCGCTGGCGGGCGGCGGCGATGCCGAGCAGCAGTAGCCCGCGACGCGAGCAGCACCGTGTCAGCACAAGCCCAGCGTGCTCATCGGCACGACACGTCACGTTTCAATGGTCGTCATATCGTGCCTGAGCCACGACCTTGCACGGCAACACGGCACGGCACGACAGCGCCGCCGTGCCCCGTCGTGCCGTGGCGGCACGGTTTGGAAATCTATAGCCGGACCTGCCGGCGGCGGGAGCAGCCTTCAAGAATCATGTAGCGCTCGACGGTTTTTTTTATTTCCTGTCCGTATTTGAAAAACCAACAGAAGTAAACGGAACAAATTCGACGGTTTTTAATAACCAACAGGATTCCTGAGGGTTTTTATGACCAACAGGGAAAACAAAAACCGATAGGAGAAACCCTTTGTCTGGTAGTGACTAGCTAGTTTTTAGATAATATAGGAGATGCTGACACTTCAATTTACAAAGAGAAGAATTTGAACAAATTATTTTGAGACTAAAATAATATACACTAAATTGAAGAATTCTTTCTAAACACGTTAACAAGTGACGCGATAGTGAAATTCCATCTCGTGTGGACATGCAGAGCACTGCTCATCAGTACACTGTCCCTGCAGCATCTCCACAAAAAAACTAGCTACTGTGTCTACTAGCAGTACAAGGCAACCTAGCATTTGCACACTATAGTTACAAGAAAAGCATCCACACGACCGAATACACGATCCACGTATATATGCCGCCCACTAGCTCCGACGAGACCAGACATGACGAGACCTTGATAAGCGTTGGCCGTCATAGCGGGTGTTAAGGGTTTAGGGTTTAGGCGGTTTTTTACACCTAGGTGCACATGCTTTCTACACCGTGGTCCACAGGATACGCATTGTGATCGTCGCGCACACTTACCGAAGCACACCGCTGCGAGAAGTGTCTTAGCACGGATCACAATACATATCCAGTGGTCCCGCAGCATGGGTACATGTGCACCTAGGTGTAAAAATAACTTTCTCGTCATAGCGGCCCTTCTCAGCGACGTGCGACGATCTGCTCGTAGAGGTCCCTGATCTTGAGCCCGACGATGGTCTGGAAGAGCCCCGTGCCGTTGTTGCTGCCCGGCAAATCGGCGTGCGTGAGCATCTGCTGCGCCACCTCCCCGTAGAACTTGGTTGACAGGTTGCTCAGGTGGGTCTCCACGTAGATGAGCTCGTCCAGCTTGTCGAATTGCCCGTCCATCTCCACCACCGACACCTTCAGTTCAGGCAGGAATTATTGATATCAGACCATCCAAAGGTTCATGAGTGCATGAAACGCTGTTAGTGATGAGCTGATGAAACGCAGAGACAGTGATGAGCGAGTGAGTGACTGTCAGATCGATCGTCACCTCGTGCCCGAAGTAGATGCCGAAGCCGTAGGCGAACCTGATGCCGGGGTAGGAGCAGGAGAGCTTCCGGCCGCAGGGGATCCAGTTGACGGTGGATCCTTCGTCGAAGAGGTACACCGGAGCGAAGTGGTCCACGCCTTCCTTCATGATCAGCTTCACGCGCAGCACCTTGCCCTCGTCGTCGCCCTGCCCCGGGATCAGCTGCGTCGGCAGGACCTCGATCACGGCGTCCGCGTACTGCTTCTGCGGCTCTGCAGCAGCAAGAAGATCAGGAGGGATATGAATGAATTACTCTCAGCACTGGCTCTGCACTGTGACTTGTGAAATTTTCGGTTGCCGGCAGGTTTCACGCACCAATGTAAGCGTCGAAGTCGGGCTTCCTTGCCTCGATGCTGGCCCTGATGCTCTCAAGGCTCTGCCCACGCTCTGCCATGTCTCTCTGCATGCAGAAACGGAACCTCAAAATGAATAAATGGTCGTGAAATCGAAACAGACAACGTCCTGAACTCCTGATGATGAGCAGTGTATCGATACACAACAACGGACCTGAACTTTCCATACAAACTTCACCTCGTTGCTGATGTCCAGGTAGATGCTCAAGTCTAGCAGGTCCCTCACGCGCTCATCGTACCTGACACAGGCAACAACAGACAATAGATTATTGAGCAGCGCAGCGTATTACAGCATTAATAATGAAAAAAGAAATGACGAAACAAAATGAGGCAAGCTAGGGAGATGCCTGCCTCTGTAGTCTCACATTGGGTGCAGCCCCTTGACGACGAGGATCTCGGGAGGGGTGATGAGCTCGGGCGGGTCGAGGCGGCCGGTGACGTGGTTGTAGACGGGCTTCTCGACGGCGCGGCCCTCCTTGATAGCCCTCACCTGCTCGTACATGAGGTCGAAGTCGACGGCCCTCGGGTCCAGCGCCGTGACGCCCTTGGCCTTCCGCCCGGCACGGTCCAGCGAGTGGTAGTCGTCCAGGAGATCACCGTGGCGGCGTCGCTCACCAGCGTGTTGGAGTTGGGGTTCCCGCCCTCGGCGGCTCCGCCCCGCCGCCCAACACGCTCGTCAGCCGCCGCATGAACGTGCTCTTCCCGCACCCGGAGTCTGCCGCCACCCCGATCACCACCGTCTGCGAGCATGACACGCGGATGGTAGTGGTGGGGTAGTAGGCTCGACTCCGGCTTCGAGAAGGATGGCCGTGCCGGCCGGCGAGTAGCAGGGCGAGGTGGCGGCGCTCGTGTGCACCGTGAAGGCCGCCATGGATCAACCGTGCGTCCTTGTCGTGCCTTGCCTCCGTATATATGGTCAGCAGCAGACGAAAGCGGAAAGCGACGAAGGCCATGAAAAAGCTTGGTGGTGGTTTTGTGGACAACGATATGGTGGGGCCCCGCGTGGCTTACGTGGTGACATGTGGGTCACCTGCTGCGGATGAGAGAACCACCAGCATTGCAAACGGATGGGGGCTGTCAAATTGGCAAATTCGACAGAGTTCATAAAATGGCAAATTTTGCTTTACACTGGAAACATTAATTAATAATAAATTGGCAGGAACGATAGCATAGACTACGGGTCTGTTTAAAACTCCTCTAAATTTGAGATCTAAAGCTCTAATGTGAGGTGGGCTAAGTTTAGAGCCAACTTTAGACCACCCATTCGAAGCTTTAGCTCAAAAGTTTAGAGTTTAGCTCAAAAGTTTAGTAGGGAGGAGCCAAACATGTCCTAAGAATATTCTGTCGAGTAATTCTGAAACATGAACCTGGACGGTTGCTCTTGTGCGTCTCAAGAATAATATAGTAATACGGGGAGCCATAACAGTCACCAACATGCCAAACTTTCGACTATATATAAAAGCCTCTAGTGAAGAATCAACGCACCCATTTCCGTAAGCAAACCTATAATACCAGTGCTACCCTGCTACTTCCATAAAAAGCAATTCTCAGCGCCACTGACATAAGAAAAGATAAGACTCAAAAGGTGTACTGACAGGTATGCACAGAACCATCCAATGAACATGTATTACTAGTTGGCACAACTAACTCCCCATTTTCTCAAGAAATGTAATTCTCCATCATGACGGCTTCACTTGTTCCCTCTGAAGTACATGTACACTTTCTGCATTATCAAGACAGATAGCAAATGTTATGCTTTAGCATTCTATTAAGAAACACTTAAAGGTCATCTGGCAAATGTTATGCTTTAGCATTCTGTATTAGTAAGAAACACTTCAAGAAAGGTCATCTGAAACATGGAGCAATGTAGAAAAAAAAAGCAGACAAACATCACACCATACATAATGGTGTTATATATATCAGATGCAACAAAATTGTAAGACCAATTCTTTTATGCTGAGTCCCTACTGATTAAGAAAAACTGTATTTGTTCATCCAAATGGCGGACTAAATAGAAATAGGAAGACAACCAAATATATCATTTGGCAAATCTGACATTAAGAAATTGGCAACAGTCATGTTTCTCAATGAAGTACCCCCCACCATATTATTCTGAGGCAAACATATTTTACTCAAATTTACACTAAGGAAAAAGTCTACATATTCTTCTAAGGCAAATATATTTCACACACTAGACTATTTTACACAGCGGATGTCACATGAACTCCTGGGAGCTCATGGTCAGCCTCCTTGACCCCTGAACTGGGGGCATTTACATATTTGCCATCCTTATGGGTGGCACCAAAAC
Source organism: Hyparrhenia diplandra (assembly GCA_015847255.1). Classification (NCBI taxonomy): domain Eukaryota; kingdom Viridiplantae; phylum Streptophyta; class Magnoliopsida; order Poales; family Poaceae; genus Hyparrhenia; species Hyparrhenia diplandra. The sequence continues at coordinate 66,240 of JADLZK010000047.1, forward strand.
ATGTGTCACTGACATGTGGGGCCACATGAGTCACTGACAGTGGCATGAGGCCAGCCAAAGTGACACCACCTCTCAGGCAAGCCCCCATTAATCCTCCAACTCAACAGTATCAAGGCCTAGCATTGTTCTGAGGCTGTTCTTGCAGGTCCACCATGCGGACGACACAGAGAAGTGAAACGGGATAGGGGTGAGAGCAGCTCTATCAGTGTCGGGCATCATGTGTGTGTGACAAAAAAAATCACTACAACGACTGGCACGGGACAGCGAGGGAGGGATGAGGCAGCAGCAACATACATGGAGGAGAGCTGACAAGGGTTGATGCAGGGGCGACTAAAGCAAAGTCAGTTGCACCCTGACAAGTGGCCCAGGCTTCGCGGCATGCCACTGGGAAAACACCTCAGGGGGATTTAAATGGTATTGCATAATTTAGCATGTGGTAGCAGGTTTTATATGGCGCGAAGTAAGCACCCTAGGATACCTTAGGGGTGTATGTAGATTTTTTTTCCCTAACATTAACGTCCATAAAATATTTATATCAATGAGAACTTCAGACTTTGATACTGAAAAGGGGCTGCTCATCTAGCATGCTGTTACACAATGGAACACCCACTAGTTTGCAGAAGCATTGAAATGTCAAGGTTGCAGAGTGATGATTGTTGAGGGGGAAGAACTTTCATACCTGAAGAACCCCAATGCTCAGCAGTGTCTCCAGACAAAACAGTGCAAACCCCACAAAGTAAAAGATCTGCAACACAGAAATATTGATTATATTCTATCACCCCAATATTTTAGAGTGTGTCAATGAAAAGTGTGTCCACCACTCAGCTTACCCCAATTATCACATGCTCAGAGAAGGTGTCAATTGCAGCCAAAATCCCACTGACAAGAATTAAAAAAGTTCTGCATCAGACTAAACATAATACATTGATGTTCAAAAATATAGTCAGCTATGAATAAGATTTTTCACAACATCCACTAAAGTCAATACATTTAAGAGCATATTTACAGACCCAATAAAAAGCATATAGCAATAAACAGCTCGGCTGCCAAATTTGAAAAATTGAACTGGCACATGGCCAGCCATATTCTTAAATAGCAAAAAATAAAAAAAAAGACATATTTCAGATTCAGACCTTACAGAGAAAAATTTGAGCCATTCAACTGGTACATGACCGCCATAACTTTTAGAAGAGCAGAAAATTAATCAACTTACTGAGTTTTTTTATTACAGATTCAGACCTTGCAAAGGAATATGGAATAACTTATCTCAGACATTTCACAGAATATTCTCAACTATAAGCACCAAGTAGTGGAAACTAACTATAATGATCATAATGTCACAAGGTGGCACACACACTTCCAATTATCATTAATTGTTGTTTGTGCGGAATCCAATATCTGACAATTTAGGGAGTTACCTCTTGCGATCCATAGTGATCTTGTTTATTAGGAAGGTATAAATCCGTATAAAAGGGTTAGCCATATATGGGTTAGGATCAAGCAAGAATCAACCTAGTTTCCCTCCAAAGTTATGTGATCTGAATCTATGATTTATTGATTCCTCCTTTTCCAGCACCCAACATCACTGGCTACTATGCAGTGGTGCTTACCCACATTGCCCAAGCCCATAATAACTGATGACTTGGATTACTTTAGATAAAAGGAGCGGCAAACTTACGTTAATGATTTCCCATGAAATACAATTGGTGGAGCAATGGCAGCAATTATGCAAAAACCAATGTGGATCTGCACCAAACATAATTGCAATAAATGACCTCATATGTGCCAAATTATAAGTGACTAATGTGTTGAACTGAAATGTTAATCATGCAAAATAAACTTGCAAATTATATCTTACCAGGTAAACAGGAAAAACCATCCAAAACTGAAAGCACTGTTAGTCCTGTTTAACAAGTTAATGAGATTGTCAAATACAAAGCATCATGCATCAAAGCAAAGGCTTATAAATATAAGCATCTTGGTTCCACAAATGTATATCATAATAACTATAGTAGAGTTCCACTTAACAATCTTATACTAGAATTTGAGCCACGTCAATGATTGGTGCCTAAATATAATAGCAACAAATATATCATGCCTCGCTAATTGGTACATGAAAATAGTAAGAACACTTCCCAAGTTCGCATATACTATATTTACACAAGAACTTGCTTTGTAATATGCACTGATGGAACACTTCCCAAGTCCACATGTACTATATTTACACAAGAACTTGTTTTGCAATATGCACTGATGCAAAAGGCTCTAGGATGGGCATATATTAAATTACACAAGAACTTGCTTTGCAATTTGCACTGATGGAGAAGGCTCTAGAATGGGCACATATAGAATGCACTACGGCACAAAATTTACCCATAGTAAGGAGTTCAAAAATGATCACAGCATACCTCATTGCACGGTAGAGTGGCCTATACCATATCAAATATGACAGAGGAATTCCAAGCAAAGCATAGATTGTCGCGAGGAAAAACAACTTTGAATCTGCAAGCATAAGATATGCCAACTATTTAATGCAAGCGCAATGTATGTTGTACATCAGCATTTACAGAGAACCATGAAACCCACCTCCCTCCTTGATCCAGCAGACTATGACAGCAATGAAGTTCCAGGACAGGCAAAGCACAATTCCTGCAATTTTATATTAACACAAACCAAAAGCATGAACAATCACTGCCAGCCACCTTTCAAATACACCATATCTAGTACTAGTAGACTTTGTGCCCCTAATTGGCTGCTTCTGCACCCCCACCCACCTAGATAGGAAAATGACTTGCTACTACTAAATCACAGATGTAACAGAATGGTCTGTGCCTACATACCAAGCCAGCTTGCGAATGCAAGATACTGCAACTTCTGCACATTGGCTGGAATCTCATTGGCAATGTCATGGTGGATGATGGGGAAGAATGGTGGCCAGTTCTTCTCCTCCATTGGCACGCCAGCTGCACCAAGCAAAATGGGGTGGAAAACGCCAACGATCACACTTCAGTTAAAACAAGTGACAAGTCAAACAGCACGAGTAACTGCTGACAGTCTGACACCAGAAAAAGAAAAATAGTGAAACGCACCATTCTTCAGCGCCTCCTCCCTCCTCTTGATATCCTACAGCCAGAAAACAGAAGCCATGAGAATACCACCGATCAAACAGCTAACTAAAAGTCCGAAAATGGAAATGGAGGACAAAACCCCACCGCCTCTCGCCGCTTCAGATCTGATTCCCACGACGAGAGCTCCCTCGCCTTGCTCTTAGAATCCTGCATTGCGCGCCCACACCGACCCAAAACGACTGGGATTAGCACGCGAATAGCAACTGAGGAAAAAGGGGGAGCAGTGTCTGGATGAATCGCCTCATTACCCCCATGGTCTCGAGCGGGACGTCGACGACGGCGTCGCCCCTGCCGGCGCCGCCGAACCCGACAGGCTCAGTCGCCCGGAACCCGTACTGCTGCTTGCCGCCTCCGCTTCCTCCATTCTACGACGCAACAGAGACGGTTGATCAGATATACTCACCTAAAATCTCCAGATCTACCAAACCACCAAGGTAGGAAGCAAAATTTCCGAATGAGGGGAAAGGGTTCTGGGCTCACGGAGAAAGGGTTGTCGTCGGCGCTCCCCTCGTCGAAGGGGTTGGGGTCGTGATGCATGCTCGCGCCTTCGCTTCGGCCTCGACGCCGGCGGGGAGACGAGAGGTGCGCGAGGTGTATATTAAGCACAAAACACAAAACTGAATATATTAAGCAGACTGCAAGGCTAGGTGTACACGGTGTACTTATTAGGAAAGCATAAGTCTGCTTACTCACTTTCTCGTTCCTCGTGGTGGCGGCCCTGGTGGTGGCGCCGCGAGCCGCCGCCGCCGCGGACCTCCGCGCCCTCCCGTTCATGGCCTCCAACGGCGTGTGCATCTGCCTGCTGACGGCGTGTCGCACGACGGAAACGGAACCACGCGTGCCGAGCCGTGGGGCGCAGCGCAGCGCAGCGAGGAGAAGAGGGCTGGGCTGGCAATGGCCGACCAACCGGCGGCGGCGCCCGGCGTGGCCCTCTCCAGCCGGGGCTCCCGCGCCCGTCACCTCGCGTCGGGGCAGAGGCCCGCCGTTGGCTCTCTCGCCCGTGATCGAGCAGATGGCTTGGAGGCGGCGGCGGATCAACTGGCGGACTGCGGCGGCGATTCAGACCAAACGACGAACAAACCCTAGAGGGTTCTTTTTTTATAAAAAAAGTTATCCATCTGACTATACTACTTGTATTATCCACATTAACTATATTACTCAAAACATTTATAAAGTTACCGTTTTGTCCTTGATAAAAAAAAAAATTACAAGAATGCAATTACCGCCCCGGTGCTAATCCCCATGTTGGCGGGAGGCAATGGAAGGCAATTTTGCTCTTATGGCCCAATCGTCATAGACACAACGGGAGGCAATTTTTGCCTCCGTGCTTTTTGCCTCCCGTTGCCTCCTACCTTTGTAGCCGTCCGATCGAACGCTCTGGCCGATTTGAGCCATTGAATTTTTTCCTCAATTATTATAGAAAATTTCACCTAAATAAACACAGAGTGTTCAATTGATACGATGGCGGCGTCACTAAAAACACTTTGGATCCCCCGACCGCAAGGCTAGGTGTACACGGTGTACTTATATACTTTCTAGCAGCGAGTGTAGAGAGGTAAGTGTATACATAATGTATACTCAAGCTAGTTGCACAGTTGTAAGTTGATCCATCTCTGTAGCTATATATGATCGATCGATACGCATAAAAGGCGAGCTGCTAGTAGATAAACTAAACCAGTCGAGCACGTATCTAAATTGACTGGAAGTTGCTCTAGCGCTAAGCAAAATATAATGTCATGCTTAGCCACATCAGCTCGACCAGGCTTAGTTTTTTTTGGAAAGGACGTTATTACTACGGTGTAGCATATATATTATTCAAAGATTGATCCCCGACGAGTTTGACTTCAATGTGCCAATGGCGCAGACCATAGCACTAGAGACGATCAAGATGAGGTGAAAGGCAAAGATCCGTAAAAACATATTCAATGTTATTAGTAGTACTTCCTCTATTCCACATTGTAGGTCATTTTGGCTTTTCTATATGTATTTCTTTTGCTATGCATTTAGACATAGTGTTTAACTAGGTGAATAACAAAAAGCAATGTATCTAGAAAAGCCAAAGTGAACTATAAATGGAAACGGAGGAGTAGTAAATAAGAGTGAGCTAGCACCAACTAGACCCATTGCCCTATCGTGGTCCTCGTGGTGATCCACAGGAGTATTTTAAGCAGTTTAAACTTAAAACATATAAAGGGTAATCATAACTCCTCATTCTTCTTTATGTAATGCAGAGTTAGCTCACGTTAATTACTATCGTCATAGATTTTGTACTTGCACACAACTTGTATGAAGTACTTCTTGTTCATGTCTTATTATTAGTATATATTTATAGGCTCGGCTTCGTATTGATCCCCCTTACTCCTTTTCAATAAATCTAGTATAGGAGATTGAGAAAAACCAAATACTTTGATTTTTCTTTTCATCATTTCCCATCATTTTCCCTAAATTCATTTTTTTTTGAGTGGAAGGGTAACATAGTCATTGACCCTAACCCCTCCCGCACCCCAGGCACCGTACCCCTCCCCAACCCGTCGCGGCCCCCACCCCCCCGAGATCCCAATTCACGCCAGGCTCCTCTTCGTCGAAATCGCGTAGCCGCCCCTTGCGCCGGCGCCGGACCCTCGCCCTCGCCGTTGCGCCGCCACACCCTCCCCAACCCGCCGCTCCTCCTCCTCCTCCCAGCCCTCGTCCGTGCGCCGCCACGCCCTTGCCCTCGCCGTCCGCGACGGAGGAGGACGACGCGCGCACGGCGTCCACCCAGCATCGCCCGGGCGCGTCGGCGTCGAGCAGCATCCACTCGGCGTCCCCGCCCCGCGCGACGACGAGGCGGGGATGGCAGATGTTCAGTTCCTGGTGATCTTCATGAGCTTTTTCACGGTTGCATGTATGTGTAGTACGAGGAGCATGGAGAGGAGTTCGTGGACATGGTGGACGGCGTCTTCTCCTTCGTGCTGCTGGACACACGCCATGGCGACGGTGCAAGCAGCTTCATGGCTACCCGCGACGCCATCGGTGTCACGCCCTCTACATCGGATGACGGATGGGGAATCAATGGTACTGTCTCTGTCTATAGTATCACGTACAATAACTCTGACGAATGAAATGGACTGAAACTGAACAACGCATAATCTTGCAGGATCAGTGTGGATTTCGTCAGAGATGAAGGCCCTGAACGACGAGTGCGAGCACTTTGAGATGTTCCCTCCGGGCCATCTCTACTCCAGCAAGACTGGAGGATTCAACAGTGGTACAACCCTCGTTGGTACGACGAGGCCATCATCCCCAAGGTTCCCTACGACCCGCTGGCGCTCAGGAAGGCCTTCGAAAAGGTGAACAAGGACTTTCAGACATTCAGTGTATGCTCGGTTGGACCAACAAACTGAACTGACAGACATCAGATTTTGCTGAAACTAACATACCTACACGACTACCTCTGAAAACTGAGAATGTTATGTTGCATACGTACAACTGTTTTGCACTAAACGATGACAAATTAAACAACTAGTAGATGATCTGCATGAAAAACATTAGTTAGAGTGACTCATGTGATCACTTATACATGCTGCTGCAGGTGATTCAACTGTAATGTTCGACAGGCCCAGCAACGCTTGGTGCTGTTTTTTGTCTGAAAGGGATGTTTGTACTGAATTTGATGCACTAGCTATCTCAATAAAATCTCTAAACAAATACAAGTATCTGACTGATAGATTTGTGCAACTTTTTTGAATTCTAGGTACAAAATACTGATTCAATGAGTTAATTGTGATCTTGACATCACTGAGTGATTGAAAGATACGTATATGTGCAACCTGTCAGATGCTTATTATGCTTTGATCACTGAAGTTCTCACTGCTTTTGCATATCAGATGCAGCCACCTCTCTGTCTAGCTCAAGCTCAAATGTCGATCCACATCTGAAGTTAAATTGTGGACTGTGCAGAACGTTGTTGAACCTGAATGAGGCGTATGGGAACACCAGTAGAGAATCAGGATTCAAGAGAGATGATGTACATGAATGTTCCTTGTAAACTAGGCTCAGTTGTACATTCATGTTGAAATGACAAACACAGCATTGTCGATAAAAATATTATCTATGTACATATCGTGATGCTTCTCGAGTTCTGATGAATTTATTTTTTTGTTTAATAGAGTGGCCAGTTGGGAACTCAGATCTTAGACTTAAGAGTGTGCATGTTTTATGAGAATCGGCTACATTGTGTTGGATGTATATATAACCCTGTCCAACAGTGCGTGCGTTACCATCTCCATTTTTTTTTTTGTTGTTGTTTGAAACCTGAGCAATCTGCAATAAGCTTGAAAGACTGAACTTTCATTCACACACAATCTGAGGCTAATACGACTTTATTGATTATTCAAGTAAACAAATACAGCCTCGACTTCTGAAATATTTGAAGAACACAATATTCAAACTACCAAAAAACTAAGACTCCATATTAAATCTTCTTTTTTAAGATCCTCGACAGTCTTTTTAAGATCCTCGACAGTTTTAGTCAGATCCTCGACATTCTTCGACAGGTGCATCGCCGCGTGGGGCGCCGCCGTGGACGTGTTCGTGCGCGTCACCTTCGACAGGTGCATCGCCGAGTTCATCTCGTTCATGCGTGACCGCGCCGCCGAGGCCGAGTCCACCGGTGATGGCGTCCGTGAGAAGCGTCGTTTTCATCGCGCACGGCTGTAAATAACGCATGAACAGCGCTGGTATTTCTAAATTATTTTGTGTACTTTGCAAGAATAATTGAGGCTAAAAGAAAACAGCGCTGGCTACTAACTAAAGCACTTGAGTAGCGCAATGGTAAGGCCCCTGTGGTATAAACGTGATGTCCTGGGTTCAACTCTCAAAAGAACCCTTTTTTTGTGTTTACAAGATTTTTTTGTTATTTGTTCATATTTTCCTTTCTCTATATAAATTTGATTTTTTTTGCAATTTTAAACTTTGTTTTAATGTAAATATATGGATACGACCATGTCATTAAAAAATTATAATGATTTGAATCATGTGCAACTATACATCCTTCACAACCATGAACATCTCTCACTTACACCATGATTACATGTGAGACTTGTTCATGGTTGTGAAGGATGTGTATCACAGAATGAGTGGTCCATACAAGTTTTTAGATTTTTCTACCTAGCATAGGGTATTTTTTTTTCATTTTTCCTTCAATTTATCATAAAATAATCACAATAATAGGTAAAAATATTTAAAGATTATATAAATGCACACAACATCATAGTTTGTCTCCATTACCATGTCATAAATTTTTCAAATGATTTGGACAAAGTGTCACTATGGATCCATCACAACCATGAACCTCTCTCACCGGACTCACATGGCTCTATTTGAGACATCTTCATGGTTGTGAAGGATGTGTATCACCACTATCTTCAAATCATCCGAAACTTTAATAAGATGTTTATGGATCCAAAGTAAGATGTTGTGTGCATTTGTGCAATTTTTAGAGCAAGTTTACCTATTATTATAATTATTTGCTGATTTACTAAACAAAAAAAATGTTAAAATACCCTAACATAGCTATAAAAATCTAAAAGCATGCATGGGCTCACCATTTTGGTGTATAGTCATGAGAAAAAGTTTCATTGAATTATGACAAAAGTGGTGCTACACGTCCTCACAAAGGTATACATGTCTCACTACGGCTAATGTGACTATGTGAGAGATGTCGCCCACATGTGAGATATGTGAATCACCACTATCTCCAAATCATCCGAAACTTTACTAGTATGTTAATGGAGCCAAAATGAGGTGTCTATGAAAAAAATACACAAAAAAATAAAGAACATAGAGGAAAGAACAAAAACTTTAATGGAAACACGGTTAAAAAAGCATGGGCATAGAAGGGTTCGAACTTGGGAGCCCAGGTTCACAAACTAATTGGTATAACCATTAGGCTATTCAAGTGTTTTCAAACAAAAATTTCCATATTTGCCATATACCTCGCCAACGAGGCTCCTCCGCCCGCGCGCTGCCCGCCAAGTTTCTTAACCACGAAAATTTCCACCGTAATTTTAGGATCACAGTTTTTCCGCCCGAGCTCACGAAGGCTGACTAAGACTGTCGAGGATCTTAAAAAGACTGTTGAGGATCTTCAAAAGAAGATTTAATATGTAGTCTTAGTTTTTTTTTGGTAGTTTGAATATTGTGTTCTTCAAATATTTCCCAAGTCGAGGCTGTATTTGTTTACTTGAATAATCAAAAAAGTCGTATTAGCCTCAGATTGTGTGTGAATGAAAGTTCAGTCAGATTGCTCAGGTTTCAAACAACAAAAAAAATATGGAGATGGTAACGCCCGCACTGTTGGACAGGGTTATATATACATCCAACACAATGTAGCCAATTCTCATAAAACGTGCACACTCTATAAGTCTAAGATCTGAGTTCCCAACTGGCCTACTCTATTAAAAAAAAAAAAAAAAATGCATCAGAACTTAAGAAGCATCACGATATGTACACAGATAATCTTTTAATCGACAATGCTGCGTTTGTCATTTCAACATGAATGTACAACTGAGCCTAGTTTACAAGGAACATTCATGTAGTTAAGACGCCAGAGTTCACAGTTTGATCGTTGTTTCATGTCTCATTCAATCATTCAGCTTGTCTCCACACAGAGTGTGGCAGCATGCTGTCAGTTCTAATAATATTCCAAGGAAATATTTCTGATAATAAACAACAGTGATCAGGAGAACTCTGGCGTCTATCATCTCATCTCACTAAGCAGGGCAACACTATTTTTCTCACTCAGCCTTGATCAGCTACTTCACAATGTTCTGAAGAGCAGACACTGCATTTCTAATCAGCAAAGCATGACCTCCCTTCCCCAGCCGCCTTGCACAGCTGCGGATCCATGGGCACCTTACCAAGGACAGGAACCCCATTTCATGGCATATCTTCTCAGCGCCTCCCTCCACAACACCCACTACCACTGAAAGGTTATTGTACCCCCACCTAGATTGGTGGAACCCTGAAAGACAAGCACATGGAGTATTCAGAGAGTTGAATTTCACAGTTCGATAAGTTATGCAGAGTAGTATGCAGGCAGCAAGTTTCAGTTTCTTGATAAAGCAGCTACATAATATTTCATACAAGAAATGGAAATCATGAATTGTCTACAATTAGAATGAGAAAAACAAAATTGTTCATGAATTGCAACTGCGAATCCCACATTCACTTTCACACTTCAACTCTATTCTACTGACAAAAGATGGTGGCACCTGTACAGATCCATAGGTCGATGCAGATTGTCCCCATGCATATGGAGCCGCTGATGCCTGATTGGACCCGTAGTAACTGGCAGTCTGCTACACCAGTTCTCCTTGCCTGAATTCATATCAAAATCATATTGTTTATCACTAGATGAATATGAATCCAAACAGAGTTACAATGAAAGATAACAACGGCAGGTTTCCATTCAGACACAACATAAGTTTCAACAAGAAATACCGATCATTTGACCCAAAAAGAAACTCCAGAGCTAGGTGGCCTCCTCTGCTCCTTCTCCATGGCCTTGAATGAACAGTGGAAACAACAGGAAAGGAAATTTTAGTTGAAGAGCGAGCAGGACTAAGACGACATCGGCAGCAATCGGAGGTCGACGGAGTACCAAATTCGAGCTTACTCACTTTCTCGTTCCTCGTGGTGGCGGCCCTGGTGGTGGCGCCGCGAGCCGCCGCCGCCGCGGACCTCCGCGCCTCCCGTTCATGGCCTCCAACGGCGTGTGCATCTGCCTGCTGACGGCGTGTCGCACGACGGAAACGGAACCACGCGTGCCGAGCCGTGGGGCGCAGCGCAGCGCAGCGAGGAGAAGAGGGCTGGGCTGGCAATGGCCGACCAACCGGCGGCGGCGCCCGGCGTGGCCCTCTCCAGCCGGGGCTCCCGCGCCCGTCACCTCGCGTCGGGGCAGAGGCCCGCCGTTGGCTCTCGCCCGTGATCGAGCAGATGGCTTGGAGGCGGCGGCGGATCAACTGGCGGACTGCGGCGGCGATTCAGACCAAACGACGAACAAACCCTAGAGGGTTCTATTTTTTTATAAAAAAGTTATCCATCTGACTATACTACTTGTATTATCCACATTAACTATATTACTCAAAACATTTATAAAGTTACCGTTTTGTCCTTGATAAAAAAAAAGAATTACAAGAATGCAATTACCGCCCAGTGCTAATCCCCATGTTGGCGGGAGGCAATGGAAGGCAATTTTTGCTCTTATGGCCCACCGTCATAGACACAACGGGAGGCAATTTTTGCCTCCGTCTTTTGCCTCCCTGTTGCCTCCTACCTTTGTAGCCGTCAGATCGGCTGCTTCCTCGGTCGATTTGAGCCATTGAATTTTTCCTCAATTATTATAGAAAATTTCACCTAAATAACACAGAGTGTTCAATTGATACGTGGCAGCGTCACTAAAAAACACTGGATCCCCGACTGCAAGGCTAGGTGTACACGGTGTACTTATATACTTTCTCTAGCAGCGAGTGTAGAGAGGTAAGTGTATACATAATGTATACTCAAGCTAGTTGCACAGTTGTAAGTTGATCCATCTCTGTAGCTATATATGATCGATCGATACGCATAAAAGCTGAGCCTGCTAGTAGATAAACTAAACCAGTCGAGCACGTATCTAAATTGACTGGAAGTTGCTCTAGCGCTAAGCAAAATATAATGTCATGCTTAGCCACATCAGCTCGACCGGCTTAGTTTTTTTGGAAAGGACGTTATTACTACGGTGTAGCATATATATTATTCAAAGATTGATCCCCTGACGAGTTTGACTTCAATGTGCCAATGGCGCAGCCATAGCACTAGAGACGATCAAGATGAGGTGAAAGGCAAAGATCTGGTAAAACATATTCAATGTTATTAGTAGTACTTCCTCTATTCCACATTGTAGGTCATTTTGGCTTTTCTATATGTATTTCTTTTGCTATGCATTTAGACATAGTGTTTAACTAGGTGAATAACAAAAGCAATGTATCTAGAAAAGCCAAAGTGAACTATAAATTGGAACGGAGGAGTAGTAAATAAGAGTGAGCTAGCACCAACTAGACCCATTGCCCTATCGTGGTCCTCGTGGTCAGTCACAGGAGTATTTTAAGCAGTTTAAACTTAAAACATATAAAGGGTAATCATAACTCCTCATTCTTCTTTATGTAATGCAGAGTTAGCTCTGGTTAATTACTATCGTCATAGATTTTGTACTTGCACACAACTTGTATGAAGTACTTCTTGTTCATGTCTTATTATTAGTATATATTTATAGGCTCCTGGCTTTGTATTGATCCCCTTACTCCTTTTCAATAAATCTAGTATAGGAGATTGAGAAAACCAAATTACAGATCAATATATGGTACATCTACTCTAGCAGATTGGAAAAAATCACACTTTCCCTTTATATGTGGGACCCTTATCAGTTACAAAATTTGTCTTTCTTCCTCTTCTTCTTTTCCCTCGCCCTTGTTTGTGCATGCGGCGACTTGTTAGCACTACCCGCAGTGGCTCATGAGCTGGATTGCGGGCTGCGACGGCTTGCTGGCCCTAGTGAGGAGGTGCGACGCGTTGTAGCACAATATGGGGGCCATATGTAATATTGATCGAGAGAGAAGATTAGAAAAGGAGGGATGGAGAAAAAAAAAAAATTGTGTGGATCCCCTCAAAGGAGAGAGGGGAGATTTTGAGGGAGTGAGAAAAACCTTTTAGGGAAAGGGGGATCAGAAAGGGAAGCTAGCTGGAGCTGTGTTTTTGCAACTTAATCCCTTTATGCAAGAATGTATAAGGAAAGAGGGATCTTTTTTCTAAATCTTGTGGGTTTTTTCTCTATAGCTCATCTTCTTTCGAAAGAGGGGATGGAGAGTGTGGGCAGTGATACATGGAGTATTGGCTTCTTGCACTAGAATATATATGCTCGGGGTCACATCACATGGGGGCCGGATGCTTCTCATTCCCTCCTACACTAGCCCATATCCTATGCATCCATTGCATGCGCAAGCATGGCTAGCTACTGTCAGCAGAGAATCCCAGCATGCAGGACATACATGCATGTCATATATGCGTATGCATGAGAGGTCGAGAGTATGTGTGATGCAGTCTCCTCCTTGCAGGAGAGAGAGAGAGAAAAGTGTGTGGGGATACCATACACTGGGGCAGCTGCTAGGGCGCCCTCGTTTTGTGCCCCAAGAACAAGAGAGATGCTCAGATCGATTTGATGGTGGTCGCCAATTTTTTAAATATCCCGGCTCACGCGCGAAAGTGCAGTTGGGGGCAACGAATTGATGGCCTGAGCTGGACAAAATCCAAAATCATATGATGATGTGAAGGTTGGTGGGGATCACTCGAGTTTTCTTCTACTAGTACTCGACGTTTATGTCTCTAGTAAACGAACATTGAAATTATGGCGCCATCGGTTACCGTACCGGGAATACTAGAATATGGGATTCGTGAGTGAATGCTGCATCAACATATATTGGCCCCCTCCTTCTTGTTTTAAAAATACAAAAGCTTCTGAATATATATAGGCCACGTAATGTGATTTGCCAAGCAGAGGGGAGAGTAAAGTTAGGTTTACATTAGCATCTGATTTAACCTTTTTTAAGCAAACTCACATGCTTACACTGTGACAACAATGGTTGTTAACTCTCTCCTTGCTAACCAAATCACAATTTAGTAACAACTATCTTATTAATCTTTACTCAGACAGGAAGGTAGACTCCATGTTAATTCTCATGAATCGTGCTAGAAAACAATCTTAAATTGTTCAAGGTACATGTCTCTCTTGATGCAGAGCTTACATCACTACAAAAAACAATATAACCCGGTTCCAAACTATAAGTCGATCTTAATTCTCGTAAAAGCTATATATCTAGACTTAACGTAATTAGAAAAAATTGTACACTTAAAAGCTAAAATAATTTCTAATTTGGAATGAGTATGGTAGATGTCCAACTGCAAAAGTTCCCAATTGTTTTCAAATACAAATAAAGTTCAGCCACAGCATACATGCTGTTGCATGCTGGCATTCTTCAATTACTCTGAGATACTTAAATTATCTTACTTAATTAATAAAATAAGCCCACCCCCTTAAAGGAAGATTCTCTAGCATTTGTTAAAGCATATACTTTATCGCCTTATCACAGCATGTCACACAAAGGACAAATTCATCATATCATCTAGAACCCCACCTAATCCCAGTTGTTTAAAATAATAGCCGTGTACCTCTAAACAATTGTGAACGGGTCAGTGTACTTTATAGTGTCCTCGTCATGACAGGCTGCCCAATTCCAATTCGGAGACAGTTCTTCCGTTACTAGTTAACTCCAAACAATTCCTCTTAATTAGTGCATTTGTGGAGTAGTAGAGATCAGGCATTGATCGTCTTTGGACAGTATCGCGAGTCAAGAAGTCAATCTGGCCAGGTCCAAAGCATGGTAATAAGGGAGAGACCAGTGGGGACTGCAGTTTCGAATCCAGAGAGAGCCGGAGAGAAATAATTGAGGAATTGAACCCTAGCTAACTGGCACAATGTGCAGTTGTCAGTAGAAAAGAAACAAAGTGCACACACACCAAAAAATACTCCATGCTTGGAGTGTGGTTAAGTGATGACAATACTCTTTGTCTTGACTCGACTCCATGGAGCTAAGTCAAACTGATCAGACAATAAGTTCATACTAGTTTTTCTTAATCGGTCTAGGAAGCTATGCATCTGATGCCTACGTGTGAAATAGATTCCGCTCTCTGAGGCAGGAGTAAAAGATTAGAAGCCGTAGGTTGAATATGGTTTGACCAGTACGTAGGCTACCAGAAGCTAGGCAACTAGTAAAATTCACACATGCATTTTTCTTTTTAAAAAACACAATCACTATTATTTTTAAACAACTTTATGTAACTCGAGCATGTCACATGTTTACGGATGTCATAATAATGTACTCCACGATTCCAAATTATAGTTCACTTTAGCTTTTTTAGATATATTGTTTTTGCTATGCACCTAATTATACACTATGTCTAGATACATAGCAAAAGAAATGCATTTAGAAAAGCCAAAACGACATAATTTGGAACAGGGGATGTAGATGGGGTTGTACACAATGTTTCATCAAAATGGAGTTTTCATTTCAAAAAAATTTAATAGTACTATGATAGTTGTCATACTTTCAGGGGAGGACATAAGTCCTTTCATTCATTTACCACTCACAAGAAAGGTACTTTGCCATTAGTATCAAACTCCAATTGTTACAAAACAAACAAGAAGGTAATAAGAGGCACATATGCCTTAACTGTACATTTTATGTTCCCACATAACTATATAAAAGTGCATGCACAAGACTTTTTTTTTATAAGAAAGTGCACAAGACATTATTGACAGACACATTATACTGTTGCTATATATATACCAAATAAATCAAATGACAAATAATCAATAACAAGGGTAGTACTCCTACATATTATATCTGAAAGATACTGTTCCCATATCTCTAAACCTGGACCATGTTATATGTATGTATGCAGGTTTGATTAATTATTAGATCAACTGAACAAACTGATATTTCAGCTAGCAGCTTTTTTTTTAGATAATGAAAATTAATCCGGCTTCATCTATCAAAAGATAGAATCAGACCAATTATTACAAATGTTTGACCGACATCGTTGTGCGTATAACCGAAACAAAGTAAATTTAATCTAAAATCAACCAATGTATCTCGAAGACAACCATCCATTGGAACTAAAAAATTGAAGAGCAGATGTTTCAAGATGCTTTGTCAGCATGGATCAGCATACTCCTCCGATCTTCATGCTGCTGTAGACTTGCCCATTGCCGCGACCAATGCGTTCCCCCGAATATGACCTGCAAGAGATTTTTTTGGTCGACATTTATCAAAAAACCACTTCATTTCTAGTTATCCACAAAAGTCCAACATAATGCCGCAGTGCTGTTAATAACAATGAATTAAGCTTTTTTATTTCCCATCTTGGTCCATCTTGTAAATAGATCATTTAAATCATTAGGTGGTGATAACCCAAACAGCATGTGTACAACACGCCATAAAGACTTGGCATAGAAACAATCAAAAAAGAGATGTTGAATTGTTTTCGGAAAGTGACAAACTGAATAATTTTTATCACCATTCCATTACGTTTAACTAAATTATCTTTAGTTAAAATTACTCCTCTTTTCAAGTACCAAAGAAAAATTTTAATTTCATAGGAACTTTAATATGCCATATATCTTTTGACACTCGACACCATTGTTAATTAACACAAAGATACATAGACTTGATTGTAAAGATTCCGGATGTGTTTAGCCCCCAAGAGAAAATATCCTCTGTTTCGCTTAAATTTAAATTTTGCAAGGATGCAACAATTCTATACCAAGCATTTAAGTTTGCACCCACTAAATTCCGTCTAAAAGAAATATTTAGTGGGGTTGAACTAAGTACTCGTGCAAATGTAATCGTTTTTCCTCCTAACAATGTTAAAAAGCGAAGGGAATTTGTCTTTTAAAGGCTTATTACCCAACCAAGTATCATACCAAAACCTGGTTTGAGACCCATCTTTTACCTTAAAAAGAGCCAAGATCTAGAAAACAGTTTTTGATGTTCATCAAGCTTTTCCCAAAAATGCGAATCTGTTGGCTTTTTATAACAACTCCCCGCAGAGTTTTGTCTTTTATATATTTATTTCTGATTAATTCTTGCCACAGACCATCCTCATTTCAGCTAGCAGCTAGCTAGCTAGGGACTACATTTTTGGACAGCAATGCAATATATACGGAATCACAAAGGCAGTAGTACTATATATTTTTAAGTAGGTGTCCATTAATTATTCAAACGTACACGACTGTGGTGACGAACGATTACATGCTGATTTTTTAAGCTGATGAATCGGCATCAGTGGCTGCTGGTTGATATTGTATTGTTGGAAGAGATAATATCGAGAACCCTATCACCCGAAGCATGTCCTGTGCACCGAAAACGCCTTCAAACGCGGCGCCAGGATCTTCTGCGCTCTGAATCCGAACTTCACAGCATAAGGCTACAAGATTCCCGTCACAGGAGATCCTCGCTCATGGATGTCATTGGATTCAAAGAAACTTCCAGCAGAAAGCAACTCGCCTTTGTTTAATCCCCATTGCAGCGTCACCTTCAAGAACCACCTTCCCTTTGATGATGCATAAATAATTGTATACAGCAAGCGCTATCTGTGAAAATCTGAATGGATCAACTCCAAATGACCATTTTATGTCACGAACGAAATCTATGTGCGTGATCACACAGAGATATGTGTGTCTCGAGTTGCTAAAAACCCAAAGGAATTTGTATACAACTGATGACTGTTTGCATTATCGTTGCCGCCGCTCCTGCCATTTAGTTTATTTGAGCCACCAATTCTATAATGATATACTTATTATATATACTTGTATATATAATGAGTTCATGTGGTGCATACACCTGGTTTAACTAGTCTCAGCTCTAATTAATGAGACACATTACTGTCATTTTCGGTCTCATTGGCTAGATCTTTTGTCCATTCTCGAAACAATTTATAGTTTATCATGACATCATATGAAGATAGTTAATTTTGAGTACATACACATATTATAATATATATTATAATTATAATTAACGTTTATATGTGATAAACCTGTGCAGTAGGCCGGCTAGCTGTGCCGGTGCCTGCAGGCCGGCCGGCCGGATCTTTACTGCAGCCAATCATCACGTTGTTATGCTGTACATGTTTGAAATCCGACCAGCACCTGATCTCAAACGATAAGTAGATAAATGATAAAGTTAAATAAAACAGATTCAATTTATTTTAAGAAAACACACATCTCTCTCACTTCCAAATATCTCTCGAAGGTACTCGCTTTTCATATAAAATTTTGAAACTACAAGTAGAGATTAAAATGAACATGATCAGTTGGGATAAACCTTTTCCAGTTTCACTTTTGTATTTTTATAAGGGGAACAAAATCAAAATCAGAAAGGCCAGAAATAGGACGAAAACGGGATTCACTTGAGATGAAAAATGGATCAATTCAAATGGATCCTATTTGTGATAAACCATACCCTTTCCTCTATTTTCACTTTATATTTCAATAGGGAAACGAAATAAAAACCAAAAAGGTCCAAAAATGAGAATGAAAGCAGGATTCATCGCAAATCAAAAACAGATCAATTCGAGCGTAAAACATGTCGATCGAGATATAGGAAGACAAAACATGAACCTACACACGTAAAACTAAGAAATGTGACCTCATATACTGACCTAATAGACCTGACATTGCCAATATATAAATAATTCTAATTGCGTACATTAAGGTTCATTAAGATGCTTCATTATAATAAAGAGTGCAAACCACTAGTCCATAACAAAGCAAGCCAGCACCAATCTACCATGGACAGAGTTACACTATGGTGTATCCTTTGGCATTGGCAACAATATTATCGCACTTCCTAAAAACGATATATCTATGCTCGTAAACACGACATATCGATCCACCAAGGCCTTGTTTGGCGGGACTTCACTTCTTTGGAGAATCCGCTTTTTTGGCTTCAGTCCACGAATGGCTCTTGCGGTGGAGCTGGAGCCATTTTTTAATACCCCGTTTGGCAAAACGGCTTCACCTATGTATCATGCATGGCTGAGAGAGAACAACTGTTGTGGGTCAGGAGAGAGAGCCGGGAGAAGCTACTTTTTTTTTGCTTGACCCCATGCCAAAGGTCTGTGAGAGCACATTTTTAGGGCTTCATTGGTGAAGCCATTATATTTTACCCCGTTTGGTACAAAACAACTCCAAACAGCTTCTGCCAAACGGGGCATAAAAGAGAGAGAAACAAAAAATGGCCAAAAGAACAAACATATCGTTCTAGTCCTGTTTTCATATTTACTAAAAAAAAAAAAGAACATGATTGGGACAACTATCAACACAAATTTGAGCAGATTAAATGTAAAAAATCAGGACATGACGGATTTAATTTATTCGTACCATTTTCACCCTGGACTTGCTAATTAAGTCAAGACATATATATATTAATTGATGGATGCGCTAATTAAGTTACTAGCACGTATAATAATATGCAAAGAGCTAAGTGAATGACGTTACAGCTGTGTATACATCCACACTCACAAGAATTCACACTATCATTCGACACATATAGTACACACCACAACAGTACCTCTCACCGCACAAAAACTAGTCTGTTCATTAGGGTGTGGCCGGTTGGGCGCCTGGGTGCATATAGAAGACAAACGCCATGCCATTTCAGATCATAGTACTCGGCACACATGACACATGCATGCGCTTGTTTGTATATGTGCCCCCTGTGGTGAAACGACCAAAAGTACGCACGACTATGCACCACACACTGTAGCCGCCGCATATATATGGCAGTTCGCACACGCATTTCGTCCAGTAAACAGTAATTCTAATCAATCAATTAACTCACCTCTGATGCTGATATGCTGATGCTGATATTAGCTAGACACAACGACGCACAACCATGCATATAATCATGGACTATTTACACATGAATAAACAGCAGTAAGTAACTGCATCCTCTATTGATGCTTGATGGTACATACAAACAGTACAGGCACAGAACGTAAATTGATGTAAATTCTTGCATGTGTGCAGAGATGGAGCATCGTGACGATCAAATCGATCTTGTCGCCATGAAGAAGGCAGTATAACGGAAGTGATGGTGGTGCAAGTTAAGTACGGTTGCGTGTGCGGCGGACTCGGTCATTCTTCCGTCCGGCAGTGGGTTAAAACAAGAGGAGGAGAGGAATGGGACAGAGCGACAGGCGTCCGACGATAGCGAGGGCCGGGGCCGGGGGCCGGCTACTAGGACTAGCTAGGGTCGGTTCCTGTTTTTTCACCGTGCATGGTGCGTACGCCCTTTTTACCAGGCCAGGCGGCGGCAGCTAGCGGCAGACAGGCGCCCGACGCGGCCATGCCGCCTTGCGTATGGAGGTGGCACACCGGCCGCTCCTGCCGCGTCTGCCCTGCCCTTGAAAAGGTCAGCATCCATCCGTCCGTCCGTCGGTCAATCTTCCGGCGCTGGACGGAGGAGGGGAGCATATGCATTATGCAAATGCATCCACACACACACAAACACACATCGATCGGCAGAAGAAAACAATACAAAAACAAACCACACAACCCATCACTCTCGCCCTCCTGTCCCTCTCTTGATATGCCTGTCTATGTCTCTCTCTCTCTCATCTGCCCTTCACATACTTCTTTACTGTCCTCTCTTGGAAGCCAACTCAAGTGACCCATCGCTCGCTCTCCTCTCCTCTCCTGTTGCTTGCTTGGTGTGAAGAAAAGATAGCTCACTTTCCACAGCCCCCATCTCTCACATCCTGCTTCCCCTCCACCCTACCTCCTTTTCTGCCCCCACAAAACCAAAACAAGCTTGCTTTGCTGGATTGCTTGCTACTAGCTAGCTACCTCCAAGCAGATCGAGCCAACCTGCAACTTCAACAAGAGATCATCGCTGTCCTGCTGCCCTAGCTAGCCGGCCTTCTTCATTCTCCTCTTCTCGTGCCAATTAACAACACATGCATGCACCCAAGCTCCTGCTTCCTGTGCATCACACGCCTCTTCTTGGCTAGCTAAGCCTCCCTTATTAGCTAGCTTGGTGCTGCGCCCGGCCAGTTGATTGCAAAGGAGCGAGCGAGCGAGAGAATTATTGAGCGGTTGGCATCTATCAGCCGCGCGCTTGCGCGCATCCACTATTGAGGCACGGAGGCAGCTAGCGAGAGCGAGGGATCGATCGGCAAAGGGCGCCCTAAGCTACCTAGCCAGCTGCTGCATCAGCCATGTGCGACTACTTCCTTCCGAGGATGGAGGGCGACCAGGCCGGCGGCGGCGACCTTACCGACATCGTCCGGTCCGGCGGTGCCATCCCTGGCAACGCCGCCGAGGTGCCGTCCACGGCCGCCGCGGATGAGTGGCAGCTCCAGGGGAGCCGCCGATGCTCTTCCCGCCGCTTCCCTCGACGACGACATCCCATGAAGCAGGCTGCTCCGCCGGGGGCACGGGCGCCGACGTCTTTGTCGGCGCCGACCCTTTCTCCGGCCTCGTGGACCCGTTCAGTACCGACTACTCCTCAGGCGCCGCCGACTTCTTGGACGCCATGCCGGACGCGATGGCCAAGGTCGGCTTCGACACGGCTATCAGTAGCTCCGGCGGAGGAGGTGGGGAAGACTGATAGACATGAGCGGGAAGCAGCCTCTCTTGCCGCGGGGATGCAGATGCCGGCGGTTGGACTGCTGTCGCCGAGGATGGTGTTGCCGTCGCCTTTGTCGCCCAGGGAGATACGACCCTACCCGCCGTTAGCCGGCGACATGGTCAAGCTCGGAATCACGGCCGGCCAGGTCGCCGGGTGCGCCATCGACGCCGCCGTCGTCGGCATGCAGATGTCTTCGCCTCGCGCCGCGGGCGGGATCAAGCGCAGGTTGGCCAGATCCGCCTGGATCCAACACATCTGCTAGCTTTTTATCTTGCATGTAAATATATACATAACTTTTATATACAGCAGGGTGTATATCTATAGCTTGATGCTTTTTAGAGAAGGTTCTACGATCTCTTTTTTTCTGTTCCTTTTGCTTCTCCTCCTTTTGTGCTCTGCAGTCTGCAGTGCACCTCCATGGTAAAAGAATCGAGGGAGGATTCCAAGAATTCCTCGGGCTGTGCCAGGAATTGGCAAGGTCGTAAGTGTTGCCTACAGCTCGAAATTTTAGGCAGGAGAGTCATCATGAACACATGGTGTGATCGGTGGGGATATTTCTGATTCAGCAAACGATGCCTACACATATAGGGTTATGTGCATCTAGACCTAGCTGGTTTTCTCCCCGCAAAGTCCGGCTTTTGAATCCCCAAAGCTGATTTGTGAAACCCTAGTAATAAGCTTCAATTACTTAAAAAATAATAACTTTGCCTCAGAGATTATGCGTGCACTTGCAGTTCTGTAAATTGATCACGTGATTACAGCTCTTCATCACATATTAACTCTTGCCGGAAAATTCATCCTCGCAGGAAGAACCAAGCAAGGAAGGTAGTATGCATCCCGGCGCCGACAGCAGCTGGGGAAGACCAACTGGAGAGGTGGTTCCTTCTGATCTCTGGGCCTGGAGGAAGTACGGCCAGAAGCCTATAAAGGGTTCTCCTTATCCAAGGTACATCCACCATTTAGCTGGGACTATGCTTCAACAGAAATGGTTAATGTGGCTCGATCTATTAAGGTTACTACGCTGAACAATCGATATGCTTGGTGAAAAATTGGAGGTGAAGCTACTAGCTAGCTTTACGACTTGCTGCGAGAGTAAACAAAAAAACAATCTTCTCTATATTTGGTCCATAGTTATAAAATTCTCAGCTCCACGATTCTTAATTTGTGTCTGCATGATCGATGCAGTTTGAATTAATTAGCTGAAAGATAATTTAATGGTTACCTAGCTAGCTAGGTGTATGGGGATTGCTTGTGATTCTCATGTGTGCAATTAATATAATTATATTACTGGTTTTTTTTCATCACTCTATGATACATTTTGTTTTTTTTTAGTGCACAGTATCATTTAAAAATTACAGATACGGTTACATATTATCAGCAACATATAACTGTTATGTGCCTAAAATATTTCTGGAGTTAAATTTATGATCCATATTCCAAGGCATATATACACACATTATCAATATAATTGTTCGTATTTTTCTTCTAAATTTAATTTGATTCTATGCCGATTGTAGGTTTTTCTCATACACCCATCTGGATTGATTTTTAAGATCTCTTTGTACAGTTTTTATATACATGTGATATGTCAGACTATCTTCCTAGACGATTAAAGTGGAAAACAATGTAAAACAATATGTAGTTTTTATTTAGCAAATAAGCACATATATATAAAACTGAACCCATCTTATTTTGTATATACCGGCATATATACCTTACATATATATATGTACGCTAGCTGGTTGCGATATATCACAGCAAGTGAGTGATGAAAAAGGTGCATGGTTGCTGACTTTAATAATGTTGTTATCCATGAAATGCACGATATATCCGGCCAGAGGGTACTACAGATGCAGCAGCTCAAAAGGATGCTCAGCACGGAAGCAAGTGGAGCGCAGTCGGAATGACCCCAACATGCTGGTCATCACCTACACCTCTGAGCACAACCATCCATGGCCGACTCAGCGCAACGCCCTGGCCGGGTCAACTCGGAATCACCACGGCAAGAACGGCGGCAGCTCAGGTTCCAAGACCTCACAGAACGAGAAGCAACAGCAGCAACAGCAACCAAACAACGACGTCAAGGAAGAGCCCAAGGATCTGGCGGCCACGACGACAACCACTAGCACGATTACTACCACAACTACTAGTACTTCTCCGGCAGCGGTTGTGAAAGAGGAGGCGTTGGCAGCTGGATCGTCAGAAGCACTGGAGCATGCGATGGATGCAGCAGTAGTAGACCACAACATTGAACTCATGGACCAGGTGTTCAGCGAGAGCTACAAGCCGATGATACCTGAGGCCGGCCACTCTGACGACTTCTTCTCCGACCTCGCGGAGCTGGAGTCAGATCCCATGAGCCTAATCTTCTCCAAAGAGTACATGGAAGCCAAACCAAGCGGAGGTGGTCGTGGCCACCATCAGGAGAAAGCAATGTCCAAGGACTTGGATCCACTATTTGACATGCTAGATTGGTCTACTAATTCTTCATCAGCAGGGAGCTCGTTTGAGCAAGGAAAGAGAAGCTAATCCATATGGCAAATATGTGGGCACATACATTTGATCAGCTGCTAATAATGATAACCAGAAATTAAGATTACCACAAGATATGATGTTCAGCAAGGAAATTAAGATGAGAGAGTTTTTTTTTTTTTTTTCGCTTTAATTTCTTTTCCTCTTTTGGTTCTTCTTTGCTTATTATCATATTGTGTGAGAGAGATTGGATTTTTTTTTGTTCAAGGTGCTCTTAGATATGAACCTTATTTTTAAGGTTTGTGTCAGGTTGCTTTTTTTGGTGTACTTATATATATATGCATGAGATGAGATGAATAGTCCCCCCCCTGAGGATATGATTCTTCTCTCTCTCACTCGAGTCTGGGGTGTGTGTACTCGCTCTCCATTATTGGCATGCATGGAGAGTTTATCAAGGTTGTCTAATGGAGAGTTTATCGAACCAGGTTGTTTTGAAATTGATTTTTGGTGATGGTTCGATGGTGCTTGAAGAAGACGGTGGGACATAGAAAAAAATGGGAAGAGCAAGGAACCAGCTTTTACTCCCATGGTTCGAACCATACTAAACGGGGCCAGGGGTGATGTGAATGGTTGATAGATGGAGGAATAGAACCAAAGTTCCTTTTAGACCCTGGAGGTGCTCTAACATTCTATGTGCTTGAAGAAGTGACATAAAAAATGGAGGAAGACGTTGGTGCCGGGGCCAGGGGGTGATGTGAATGTGATAGATGGAGGAATAGAAGAAAAAGGTCCCTTGACCCACATCGATCCTTGAAGCTGATGTGACAGGGCGCCGTTGCAACGGAAGAGGTCGATGTTGTTTTACAATAGAATTTTGCTAGAGCTGGGCTCTTGCTTTTTGAGCTTTTGCATGCAGCCGGTGGAGCTGGGGCCTGGGCGCCTTGCTATGTTTGGATTCTCTGAAGGATATTTAATATTTTTGTCTGCTGTGCGCTAAGGAAATTGCACGAACCCTTTATATATAGGAGTACCTGTTCCTGATCTAAAGACCAGCCACTGCTCCAAGGCAGGAGTATTACTCGGGTCCCCTGTGCATTAGTACATGTGATATACAGGGCATCGATCTGTTCAGTTCAAGCTAGGAGTAGCATCTCTGTACGTGCCCTAGCTAGAGCTAGCTCTGCAGTTGTGCCGGCCGGCCCGGCCTGACAGGCAACGGCGTCTGTGTAGAGGAGTAGTATACTATATAAAAGGCGTCGCAGGTACGTATGCAGCGTCCTGCAGCTTTCAATTTCGCCCGTGTCATCCATTGTCTGCATACGACTTCACGTATCATCTTGTGTACGTCGCAGGGCAGCGCTGATGCATGTACACGTATGCGTGCACAATGATGCGGTCAATAAGCGAGCAATGCAGCATGCATGCGTGTGCGTGCCTCTGTGGACGACTGTGGTAGCAGCATGGCCACGTGCACGTGTCTTACGGCCAGCCAGAGATCCACGATGCATCGTATCAACACAGTGCATTACTGTAAGTTGTCAGTCGTTTAGTCCTCTTCAGCCTATGCAGCATGATTATGTTTTTACACACATGTATATACGTGTACGTCGGTACGTGCATCCACAACCAACACACAACACTAGCTACTCGATCGATCTGCCTGCCGGCCGCCTAAAAGTACAACGCACTTTATTCCTGCCGGATGTATAATGCATTTTTTTTTCTTCCATGAAAAGGGGAAAACAAATGTAGCGTGATGAACGAGCGAGCTATACTAGCTGCAGCTAGGTGGTTTGTCAATGACAGGTCAAGGAGCGAATGAATCCCAGATTCCCGGTTGATCGAGATGCACATTTTTCTTCTTCTTTCTGAGCGCTGCTGATTATTAGTGTGATGGCAGACACAATATATAAGTACGGAGTAACTAATATATAAACCGCCGGCTATCAGTTGGGCATTATTATGTTAAGCAACTGTCATCTCGATCCTCACTGGTGCAAGGCTGCCGCCTCGCGCGCGCGCGCGCGCAGGCGCACCACACCACACGTACTCGCGCCAGGCTGCAGAGATCGAGGTCGTCGTCGGTGGCGCTCTCGGCAGCTCAGCGACTTCGTTCGTGCGCCGCACGCGCCCGCTTGGCTGCCGGCTTGCCGCGTGCGTTCGCTGGTGATCGGGTTGGCAATGGCAAGTCACCGCACGCAAACCGATCGATCACGCATCGCACAAGATGCAAGCCCCCGGCCGGGACGCGCTGGACGTGTGGGTGTGTGTGTGGCCGCCGTACGCGGAGCTCCTGTGCGATCCGCACAGCGGCCACGACGACTGGAGATTGGGTCGTGATGCGCCCAATAATTAGGCATTCAATCGGCTGGGACATACCTGTCCGGCCGGCCGGCCGTCGTCCGATGGCCCTGGCCGCCGGCACACGCACTGTACACGAGACGAGAGATCATCGATCGATCGAGCCATGGGTCATGGTGGGCGCCAGGGGCGCGACGACGACGACGACGACGGGGTGCGTGGTCACGCGCGCGTGCGTGCGTGCGTGTCACTATTTTCACTATTTGCCTGTTGGGAGCTCGATCGCGCCAGCGAGGCGGTCAGTCAGACTCAGACGACAGGCAGGCCCAGGCCCTGCTCGATGAATTCATCGATCGACCGGCGGCCGGAATTGAATGTTTAGTCCAACGATGGCGGATCGATGGAGCCGGGCGGGGGCGGGGGCCTGTACCGGCACATTTGGATGTTCAGAGGTGGCGCATGGCGTTTGCAGATGCAGAGTTGTTGCAGTGTGTCTTTCGCTGGCCAACAGGCGTAATCCCTGTGGCTTGTTTAACGCAGGTGCTGTGCCGTGGGATCCCGCCGCAGGCAGGGGGCCAGTGGCAGAGGCAATTCCCGGGACATCCCCTTTTATGCTCGCCTTTTACGGTCAGTCAGCACAATTACCCTGTCCTAAATTAAATGAATCGATGAACGGAGGTGAAAACAATTACCCGCTGAGGCACAGTTAATTACCGTGCTGGCCGCCGCCCTGGCCCAAGAGCAGGGGTACTGATTCCTTTGCCTCCGGCCCAAACAAAAGAATTTTTGTTAGACCAAAGGACTGGGACCCTACCAGGCCTTGTTGTGTTGGGCCCCTCCGAAAGCCCAGCTAGCGCAGCTGGAAATCTGGTGCGCAGAGGCCCTCTCGCCTCTGCTGACTGCTGTTGCTGTTGCTGTTGTTTTACTTGCGCCTGCATCTGATCAGTGCCTAGGATTGCCTAGGATCGGAGATGTGCTATTTCTGCGAGGGGTAATGTAGCCACGGCCACTTCCAACTGTTGCTCAAATCTTACCCAGTGGCCAGTGTAGCCGCGATGCCAGTAGTAGCCGCCCATCTGCTCACGCTTACATGCCTGTCATCCAGGACCTCACCTAAACTCCTGTGTTCCACTTAAGCAGCAGCTCGCTGTTACACTGAAGGCACCAGCTGACGTGCCCGTAGCCAGGAGTAATCCTCAGGACGTCACGCGGCACCGCTGGACCATCAGCTTCAGTCCTGCTTCAGAGGACCTCTTGGGGCCTTGTACAGTTTGGACGAGAGCACTTGATGGGTGCTATCTCAGCCGTTGGATACTTTGGATCGCATACACGCCTTGCGGTTGTTCACCTGTAGCTGTAGGACTGTAGGAGTAGGAGCGTTGAAGGGCTCCTTTCGCCCTGAAATAAAGGCTCACCCAAGCGACCCAACCCAAAACAGCAAAGGGTTGCCCGATTGCCATTGTGACCTCAGCACTACATACTCCGTCTATTATTCTTGGCTTTTTCTTTTTTTTTTCTTTATAATCTACTCATTTTTCTTTTTGTGTACTTATTGACAAGTCTTTTTGAAACATGTTATAATTTATATACAAATTTTGTGCTAAATATATTGTGTATTTTTTTTTCAAAAGATTTTGAAAAAAAATCAACATATCCTTGTGAGAGGGGGATACACATAATAGACAAATAATTCATAGAATTCAAATCAAACATATATACATGTATGATTCAAATCAACAGATATTTCATATAATTCACATACTCATGACCCCACTCACAAAGTCCAATACTCATAGAGTTCAACTATTCACATCACAAGTCTACTACATCTATATAGAGAATTAACCCCCACTAAGGAGTTCTCTCAACATGCAAGCATGCCACCTAAGCAGCCCCACTAATGTCCCACTAACACCTTCAAATATGATCCAAGGTTAGTACTTTCTCATACCAAATCTATTCTTGCTGCAAACTAAGAATTTTTGTATTGTACATTAAGTTCTAAATATTATCCTTCACCGGTTAGTGACCCATGTTTTCTTTCATGAAGTTGAAGATCTAAGATTATCATGACGCTTTTATTTAGTTCATTACTAAAATTACTTATACATTGCTCTTAACTAAATTAAAATTATTTTTGCATACTGCGACAAAGAGATTGGGAATTCACCTAGTTCAATTAACATCCTAAACCTAGCCTTTCCCACTCACAAAGATGTTGCTAAAAATCATTTATTTTTAGTGATTTGTAACGTAAAAGTTGTGCTAGAGCATTTATATCGAGAAATTGTTACGATACATTTGTCCCCTGAGGCGGTCTCAATGGAGTTTCATGGAGAGTTTCATGCACATTTAATAGGGTGCCACATCGCTTTTTACATGGCGGGAGGAGAGAGAAGGGAAAAGTTTCATCTGGGTGAAACTCTCTGGGCGTTGTTTCCAACGCCTATGAAAAAATATGAAACTCGCATTGAGAACCTCCGTTCGTTTCATCCATGTGTTGCTCCATGCGGGAAGAGAGAAAAAGGGAGAGGTTGTGGGACCTATAGTCTAAAAAAAAGTATATGAAAGTGTTCATGAAACTACGCATTAAGAGAGAGCCCTATTTCATATCAAAGTTTCACGTTTTTTGGAAATCGGAAGGTGAAATCTTCCATTGAGACTAGCCTAATACTAGTGAACAGAAGTTATGTTGAAAATGTCACATGTTTGTGTTGAGCACTTCGTTTGTCATGATTGTGTGAGTAATTTATGAGCTCTGTCTTACCAATTACCATTAAAAAAGGTCACGCGACTCACGCTGAAAGTTGTTAGGATAAATGTATCCACCCTACAAAATATTACTATATAACAAAAATGTGAATTTTTTTTATTAGAAGGGGCGACAAAAGCTTTACCGCGATTTCTATTAGACGAAAAAAGAAAAGGCAAGTGCCAGCCAGTTTTGATTTTGAAACCGGGCGAGAAAAACCATACAAATGAGGAGGGTACCCTACTCCCCAAGCACACTTAGGTACCACCCAACTCAACTCGCGACACAATTAGCGCCCACTCAACTTCGACCTTAGGGAGTGAATCACTCCACCTACTACTTGGGATCCACAACTCAACTAACACGGTGCGGAAGGGAGCAAAGATATACAAAGAAAAGACCTCTCGGTTGGATTGGGTCGTCAACACGAGGCTCCAAACACCGCCGCCGGGTCGGATTGGGACGTCGACGCGAGCCACCACTTTCGAAAAGACTCCAAGAAAATAAAACAAAATACACACAAATTGACACCACCACCCACGGGAGAGAAGACCATCTATCAAATAGCGCCGTCGTCACCAACGACTCATGCAAGTTCGAGCATCCAATGAAACTCCTCCACCATGAGGCTATCGCCCCAAGTGCACACCCACAATCACGATCCCGCTCCGGCCTGCGTCGATGAAACGTCCGTCGCGGAACAAGGGAAAAGATCCGGCTGGCGTGGGGGCCTTTCCGACTCACTCCACTCGGGACTCGGAAAGCCCGTTCAGAGAGCACCTCTTCTACAAGATCACCACCACCATGCGTGCCAACTCGGGACCTCCGGCACCCATGGGATTTCCCCTGCCAACGTAACGTGTGCACCAAGTTGCGGCTAGGCGACACCACCATTTATAAGCGGTACGGGTCTCAAGATCAGGAGGAACGGCGAATTGGCGCGCGCCGTCGCTGCGTCCAAATGAGTTTTCCCCGAGAATCCCAAGGCTGCAGGATGGATGCCATCACTAATGAACAGACAAGCGGTCGTGAAGGCTTTCGCCTCGTTAGCACCATGCACGCCGCACACTACCGCCAGAGCACCACCTAAACGCCCCCACCGCGAGCCCACTAGCCGAAACGTTTAGGCTCCACCACCATGCACCACGAAAAACACCCCGAGCACCCATGTTTGTGTTTGTTCATGATTGTACCATCATACGATCCGGCCGAGTAATGCACCCCACCGGCCGTATTGAGCGGAGAGGCGAGAACCTCGGCCGCGGCCAATCACCCCAAAGACACCGGCCGCGCCGCGTTGCGAAAGCAGCGCCCGGCCACGCCCGCGCCGGCCATGGCCGCCGACGCCGCCAAACCTCGGAAGCCGACCTCCAAGCACCACCGCGTCCCCAACGCGGCCCGCCAGATCCGGATGGGCGCTCAGCCCCGCCCGCCGCGGATGGCCCACACCGGCGAGGACTCTAAACGCGGCCGTGCCCGCCGGTCCGCCGGAGAAAGGGGAAGCCGCCGCCACCCTCCCCGCGGAAATGGCGGCGCGGCGGGAGGATGCTTGGAGGGTGCGGCGCGGGCGCTACCCTACAACGGGGGGCGCAGCGCTGCGTGGTTCTTTTTGATGATGCGCAAAAAAAATGTGAATTTTAAATGTATATATGTTGATTTGTTCGTTTCTAATTCCGTGCACGTTTAGAGTTTAGGGTCTCCAGGCTAGTCATATTATTTGTTCGTTTCTAATTCCGTGCACGTTCGGTCGTTGGCAAGACCGCTCTTTTGCCCCGGACCCCGAGAAAGAAAGGAAAGACACAATAAATCTTTTTTTAAAAAAAACAACAACTTTATGAATGAAATATATGAAGTTGAGCTGTTTTGAAAAAAAAAATTGTTTGGCAGAATGACTACACCAATAGCTTGGTAAATGAATATGAAAGAGAAATTAATTAGATAGCTAGGATAAACTACTTTTTTTCAGCTTTATCACACAGCTCATGTCTTTGCGAGAGGAAAAAAAAAACACTTCACTTGTCAAGTTGTTTTGAAAATAAGTGATTGCTAAACAAACCTTGAAAAAGCAAACGAGAGGCCCACAAAAAAAAATATCTGAAATCGCAGGACTCCCGGAGCTGTTTTTTTCAAAAGATATACAAACCTTGTGCTAAATATATTGTGTATTTTTTCAATGATCTGTAAACAAAAAATAAGTGAACAATTTATTCGTAGGATTTGTAACGTAAAAGTTGTGCTAGAACATTTATACTAATGAACATGTTTGTGTTAATGACGATTGTAATATTAAGGAATAATATTAATGGCAGGTGCACACCCCCGCACCGAGGGACCCAAAAATATCTGAAATGACTGATGGTGACATGGAGACCCGGAGCTTGAGGAAAGTGATTTTTGCAGTCTCCATCGTGGCCATAATCTACTTGTTCCCTCGGTCACCCCTTTCCTCTCGCCCCACGACTTCCACGAGTTTTGCCTCTGGTTGCAACCGGCACACTCCATGGATGCTACCAGCACGGACGCCGATGTCGAGCGGGCGAGCCCGCCGCCCAAGCGAAGGCCGAGGTACGTGTCCGTGTCCTCGTGCTCGTCTCGTCTGTTCTATAGCTTCCGTGTCCTTACGAGAAGGCCTTCAGGCTTCAGCTCTGCGCGTTCGAGCGGCGCGCTGGTGATCCCCGAGCGCCGCGCCGGATTAGGCCGGTAGCCACGAGGTTCCTTCACCGGCGCTACTGCCCGGTGCCTTTTGCCGCCTAGCCGGCCGGTAGTCAGCTGCTGCTGCGTTTCACTGCTGCGTTTCACTAGCACCTAGTTATATGCACAAAAAATGGGCCCTAGTGGCAGCTGATAGTCTGCTACCAGCAGTCAGTGTAAAATTGAACAGCACATGATCCTCCTCTCAATAATTTTTTTGGTTCCTCCGTCTCTGAAAAAGAACATAGCACGATGTAGAAATATGCGTCCCCTAAACACAGTCATACTGTCAGTGTCAGAGCTTGATGCCTCTGCTGGGAGCTCGGGAACAGGAAGTGGGCAAAGTCAGTAATAATATCTACTCCAAGGCGCCCAAGATAGTCTTGTGTAAGTACATCTATCATATATTCATGCTGCAGAATGATAATTGGTGATCATGCCAGTGAATTCAACTTGCTGTGCCAGGCCTGGTGTTCTTGGAAGTCACCGCATTCTACGGTGTCTACTTGAACCTAATCGTGTATCTCCAGGACGTTCTTCATGGCGACAGCGCCTCCAACGCGGCGGCCGTCGATTTCTGGGCTGGAGCTGGCTACCTGATGCCCGTGGTCGGGGCCGCCATCGCCGATTCTTACTGGGGCAAGTACAAGACAGTGCTCGTCGGCCTCTCCATATCTCTCGCTGTAAAATCCTCTGCACAACTTGCCAATTTGGCATTCTAGGCAGGCAGCGCTGGCTATTGCTTCTCTGACGAACAAGTGAAAAGCAGGGAATGGCCGTGATCACGACATCGGCGACGCTGCCGTCTCTGAGGCCTCCGCCGTGCGAGCACGGCACTGGCATGAACTGCGCACCGGCGGCTCTGCACCAACGGCTGGTGTTCTTTGCGGGCATATACCTGTGCGCCATCGGGATCGGCGGCGCCAAGGCGGCCTTAGTCTCGTTGGGCGCGGAGCAGTTCGACGACGAGAACGGCAAGAACGTGGCGGAGAGGGAGATGAAGGCCTCCCTACTTCAGCTGGTACTACGGCGTGGGCAACCTCGCCATGCTCACCTCGGGGACCCTGCTGGTCTGGGTCGAGGACAAGGTCAGCTGGGGCCTCGGGTACGGCGTCTGCGCGTCGTTCGTCGCGGCGGCCGTCGTCGGCCTCGCCGCGACGGCGCCCGTGTACCGGCACGTGCCTCCGGTGGGGAGCCCCTTTAAGGGCGTGTGCCAGGTGCTCGTCGCGTTCGCTCGCAAGGCGAACGTGAGAGTTCCTGAAGATCCTGCCGAGCTGTACGCGGAGGAGCATGTTGAGGCGTCTCTGCTTCAACCGCCTCGCGAGTTGCTAGAGCATACGGATCAGTTCAGGTGCTTGGACAAAGCTGCGGTTGTCACGAGCGCCGACTTGGAAGACGCCAACCCATGGAGGCTGTGCACGGTCACCCAGGTGGAGGAGCTCAAGACGCTGCTGAGGCTGACGCCGATCTGGCTCACGTCGGCCGTGTACATCGTCGCCAACACCCAGGCGCAGACCACGTTCGTGCAGCAGGGCACCATGACGGACTCCAGGATCGGGCGCGGCGCGTTCTATTTCTCCGTCCCAGCCGCGTCGCTGACGTCCATCGAGACGGTGTTCGTGGTGGCCTGCATCGCGCTCTACAACCGGGCCGTCGCACCCGCGGTGCGTCGCTTCCTCGGCCGCGCGGAGGCGTTCACGCCGCTGCAGCTCATGGGGCTCGGCCACGGCGCGGTGATCGCCGCGATGGCCCTCGCCGCGTGCGCCGAGGCGCGCAGGCTGGCGATCGTCAGGGCCGGGGCAGCGCCCCTGGGCATTGCGTGGCTGCTGCCGCAGTATGTCGTGATGGCCGTCTCCGACGCGTCGCTCACCATCGGGCAGCTGGAGTTCTTCTACGACCAGGCGCCGGAGACGATGCGGGGCTCATCAACGGCGTTCTACTTCCTGTCGTGCTCGCTCGGGAGCCTTCTTAGCTCGCAGCTGGTGACGCTGGTGGCGTCGGTGACCGCGACGGGCGGGAGGACGGGATGGTTTCCGGCAAACTTGGACGATGGGCACCTTGATTACTTCTTTATGCTCATCGTCGGCATCACCGCACTGAACTTCGCCGTTTTTGTTTACCTAGCCAAGAATTACACGCCCAAGAGGGTTAGATAGGGTTGATTCTCTTCTCTCCTTAGATTAGAGTTCCAATTCCACAGCAGTACAGCACCGTCACTTTATTAGTTCTCATCTGTATAAATTATAAGAAGTATAAATATACTTCATAATATAAAAATGGATAGTGTGGGGGATCGATATTCGTAAGTATGGCCCAATCCGAAACTAAGACTCGAGCACAGTCCTGCCCGGCTGGATGACCAAGCTCATGGGCTGAGCCAACGGACGAGCTCTCCCATCCCCTACGAGATCTTTCTACGCCTCGCTCGAACTCGAACTCGATGGGCTCCCCGACTTCGTAACAAAGACGAGCTCGACAGGGGACTCTTAGCATACACAAATCTTCGTCCCTCACGCACACACTCCACACAATATTGGCACTCACCTCAATCACAGAGACTTGGAAGCCCGCTCCCTCTCTCGCCCTGCTTGTACTCACCCCGGTATGAGCATTTGAGCTCGGACAGTGATCCCAACTGGACTAGGGTGCACGATTTGCCCCGAACCAAGATACCTCTTGTGTCATTGTCTATAGAGCTAGGCCACCGGAGCACACGCTAGTCGGTCGACATCGCGTGGCGGTGGTATTAGACCACGACAGATAGTATAAATTTGAAATTTTACAGGCGCAGGAGGGGCTGTCCCTACTGAATGAAATTTATTAAAACCCACAATCCAAAAGTTGTTGACAACACTGAATGATTCCTCTAGCAATTGATCAATAGCAGCATGATCCTTGCCTATGTGTGTGAAAAATAACCAAGGCAAATTCCTTCATGAAAAGTTGTTGAAAACGCTAAGGTGATGACTAATACCTCTAAAAATTTGGTCATTTCGAATGGAGTAAATTTCATTAGCTTCTGTCATACTAGGGAGGATTACGAATATGGCCATAAAAAAACATGTCTTAGGAATGTGGCCCTTTTTTTCGAATTTGGGAATATGGCCTCAAAACAAAATTTTCTTAGGAATATGGCCTTCCGTCAGGTTTGTGAGGTAACTGTGCTAACTGGGTGGGGGGGGTAAAAAGACCATTTTACCCCTGATCAAAGAAAATAAAAAAAAACAGAGTTTTATTCATTTGTTATGTATTTTGAGTATATAATCACATTCAACCAGGCATATATTCACAAATATGTTCAAATTACATAACCACACATTGCATAATGATCAAATCCACCATAGTTCTCACATAAGCAAGGTCACATAATATGTTCACAAATCACCATAATTCAGTTGTGGCATAAGGTCACATAAAAGTGCTACATTTGTCTCACATACATAGAGCAAATACATCAAAATCAAAGACTGAGCCTTCTTTTGCTTTGTGTGCTCATGTCAGGGCTGCTAGGAATTACTTTCTTGCTTCTGGTACCCATTGATGGGCTGTCAAGTGGCACCTTCGGATTGTTCATGGCCTTTTTCTTTGGAACGCCTAACTTCTTGTTGGTTGTTCGTCTCTTTTTAACTTGAACTAGTTGATCTTCAATTTCAGCAATAGATAGTGCATCGGACTGATTAGACCTACTTCCTGACCCACAATTGATGATGGCTTAGAATAGTGGTGAAAATTGGATGAGTGTAGTTCAGTTTAGAATTAATAAAAAAACATACAATTTTGAACGCCCAGAGTTGGAGTTAGTTCGGTTTCCCTTTTTCTTACTTGAAACCTCCCAGCTGTGGCTATCAAAATCAATTAAATAATTTAAGTTTCAAATAAAGATGTGATGATAAATAGATTGCACCAATATGTGATATACCTTTTAGAGGTTTTAGGTGTACAGTCCTCACTTCTCCTCCTTTTGTTACTACATGTCATGGACATAGATGGTCCACCCTCCAAACGCAAAATGGAACTTTGAGCACATTTGATGCTCTTTGCCTTCTTTTCTTACGTTTGCCCAACAACTTAATTTCAAGTGTAAATTTGGAATCCATGCTGCCATGTTGAATGGTTGAACTCATTTTGAACTCTTTTCTTACGGTTGCCCAACAACTTAATTTCAACTCATTGTGAACATGTGACGTCTATGTGAACTTCAATTATGGTGACACTTGTAAAGTTGAGACTCTTATGTAGATTTATGTAATATGGGTGTGTTTGGTTGCACCCAAATATCCTGGTCAGGCTTAGTTGGGCTAGTTTTTCGTTGTTTGGTTTGCTGCATTGGGGTCCGAAGCCTGGCCAGGGCTGGCCAAATGTGTCCCTTTTGCCAGGCCAGGATTGAATCGTAGGGTTGGTGTTTCTTCTAGAGCCAGGCTCCGGCTGGCTCCGTGGACGCGCTCGTCTCACCTCTGCGCGGTGAGATGCGCCTCCTCCGCGCGGTGAGATGTCACTCTGGAGGTCCCCTGCCGGCCGCCGCACAGGGCGGAGCCACGCTGGGGAGGAGACCAACATCTCCTGTTCGTTCATGTCACCTCGGTGCTCCCGTCTCCTCCCAAATCCCCTGCTCCGCCTCCTTCGTTTAGAGTGCCGGAGCTCACCCATCTCTCCGCCCGCCTGGTAATGATGGGGTCCCTAGGGATCTGCGACGGCGGCGATAGCGACTCCTCGGTGGACTCTGCGAGTCCGCCCGCGCAGCGCCCGGCCAATCGTCCCTGCACTTGCGCCGCTGAACTGCGAGCACGCCGCGGAGGAGCCCGGCAGTGGGTGTGCAACGGGCGGGGCTGGTCTCACGCTGGGCGAGCGAGCCGGGTGGCGCCGCTGCTACGGCGAGACGGCGCCGGCGAGGCGCGGCGTACACCGCCGGTGTGGAGCACCGCGCCAAGCGTATGTGTTCTTCACCCTCACGCACCGGAAATGCGCCTCTGGCCCCTTCGCCTCGCGGCGCCGGTGCCGCCCTCGCTGCAGCCACTCCACGTCTACGGCACCATCTTCCACGGCTTCTCCGTGTCCGTGGCGAGAGAGGATGGAGATGCCTACCACTTGTTCGACACAATCTCACAAAGAGAGGTAAACTCACCAACATGAGGAAGAGGTGATTACGGATAGAACAACTTAGCCAACCAAACACCCAAACTATAAAACCAAAGGCTACGATGAGCATATCAATCAAACCAAGTGCACTTGGCTAAGTTAAGCTAGGTTTTTCCTAGCCGGGCTAGGGTGGGCTAGCCGGGCTACGGTTGGCTCCACAACCAAACACACTCTATATGTGCCATTGTGGATTATTGCATATTTGTGTTATATATGCAATATATATATGTGACAAATATGTGTTGTAATGAAAAAAAGCAAAAATAAAAAATCTTTGTCGTGAGCATGAGGCCAACTCACGGCAAAGTGACCATATCTTTGTCGCGTGAGCATGAGGTCAGCTCACGGCAAAGAGAGAATATCTTTGCCGTGAGTTGGGGCGGCTCACGGCAAAGATATTGTCTCTTTGCCGTGAGCTGGCCTCATGCTCACGCAAAGGGGACGACCTTCTCGTGAGCTACGCCGTTAGGGGCTCACGAGAAAGGGGACCGAAATGCCGTTACGCTCATCTCTTTGTCGCTTTGTCGTAACGGGAGACTCACGGCATAGGCGCCGTCACCGTAGCACCCCCCCCCCCGTCAACTTTTTCCGTGAGCCGGGGGTATGCGGGAAAGGCTAAGCCGTGAGCCCCTATTTGGCTCACGGGAAAGGGTCTTTCCCGACGCCTTCTTTCCCGTGATAGCTATGCCGTGAGTTACTCACGGGAAAGGCTTTCCCGGCGGGGAAAGACCCTTTCCCGTGAGCGTCGCACTGACGGGAAAGGGGGCGAGTCCGGTAGTGGTGTGGGTACTAGGATTAGGGATTCATTTTTTGCTCACATAGACGGCTCATTTTCCTTCTACTGAACATATTTAATTGTTATAGATTTCAAAGCAAATAGAGTAATTAGAAGTAACTTAACGAGTTGAACTAGTAGTACGTGTTACCTAGTATGTCCGGATATACTTTTTTTTCAGAGTTTTGGAAAAGAATATCATGGTTTTTCATAATTCTTTTGAACTCCACTTAGGGCCTGTTTTTCCTAAATCTTTTTTTTTTTTTTTTTTTGGCAAGTATCTGGCAGTCTGTTGATACTATACCATGGGTTTCCAAAAGGTACATCTAAACATGCTCGACCTCCTCTTTCTGGTCAACAACAGGCCATGAGTTCAGCTAATCGTTCAAAGTAAATCTTTCTGTCAATTATACTGATGCAGCCTGTTTCTCGGACCTGAACGACTGTGAACCTCTCAACAACCAAAAATAACAGCGCCACTGAAGCTCTCAACAACCACACAACAATGGTGCCGCCCTGCATTCCAAACGCAGATATATTCAACGTCTCGCAAAAAAAAAAAAAAAAAAAAAAAACGCAGATATATTCAACTGTTCTCTCGGATTCTGTATTTTGACATGTGCTGGTAATACGTTTTCCCCACACATGTGATCTTCAAACGAGGAAGAATCTTTCATCGAAGGAGAACACAAGCGCAGCCGGCAGGAGCATGGCGTACATTCATCTCCTTAGTTTTGCTGTTATGTATTTCTACTACTAAATCTTCTGTATTCGAGAAAAACTACTAAATCTTCTTTTTACTCTAGAAACAATGAAACGGAAGCAAAATAATGAAGTAAACTACACCACCGTGGATATACTATACAGCAATATCTGCACGAAATAGCTTAGCGCTCACCAGAAATTAAAGTCGTCTTAATTTTTGTTGGCAAAACTAGCATGGATTAGGTCAACTCTGACCAAGCAGATTAGCAGAAACAGTTGCATCCAAGGTCATTACCAGGGCCGCCTTCAGTTCCGCGTATCAGGATTCTGGAGAACTGTTCTGGGATGAAAAGGTTGTTGGTAGAGAGTTGTTTTAGTAGATACGGGCGTTTGTTGCTTTCTGTTTGGAGCAAAACTCCATGCATGACCATGTGTAAAATTATGCGTAGTAGCAGTAAAATAATGATAGTCAAACCCTGGACTTGATGTGCTAGGCGAAAAGCAAATCGAACTAGTAGTGACAGACGGTGACCAGAGCCGGGGTTGGCTGCCCGAGTGCCCGTGCAATTCCTCTGATGACAGTGAACGCCGGGATAGAAGAGAGATGTCTGCCGAAAGAAGGCACACGTACGACCGTCTCACCTGTAATGTTGGAGTTTGACCGTTATCTATTCGTAAGCAGCAGCTTATGATAAAATGTTGGTAGCGGATAGGTTCTTGCACTCTGTCGTCATGCTATGACTGAGCATGCATATTTACATTGCTACTAACAGTCTGATCTCGCCCTCTGCAAATAGCATTACGTGGAGATATTCATGCATACCTGTCACTGTCACTAAGTGTAAGCAAACCAGGACAGAGGCAATTCTTCGAAGGCATATACAGTACTAGTAATTAGTCTCTACTCATCATACAGTCATACTGATCAGACAAGAATGCTAGGATGGATTTTAAGGCCACTGATTCTTCAACGTTGTCAGAAGGAGTGCATCGTACTACTGAACTTCTTATCCCTGAGAATCCCGTGATGCCTGATGCTGAGATCCATGCACCGGACGGCGACGACAGTGAACACGACTATTGAGTCCTGGGCTAGTAGCGCGCCAAGGCAAATTAAACAGGTTCGTCGGAAAGATCGGAGCAGTAAGCAGGGCAGACTTCAGAGAGAGATTACCAGGGTGGCACGCCGTCGGATAAAGTGCAGCTTCCACGTCGATCTGCACGCAAGTCGATCTTCAGAACCGCCAAGTCTAGTCTAATAAAACGATCAACAACGTAACGCGAGAGATAAATCGATTGACTAAATCCCACTCGCACTCGCAGCCAGTTAAAATAATCTCATTCGCATGGCTTCCGTGCTGCCTGACTAGAGTAAAAGTATTCACGCATGTGCGCATTAGGCTAGTAGCCTAGTACATGCGTCCTTTGCACACTGCTTTGAATTGTACTCAGCCGAATACAGATACAGTATCGTGTTGCTGGGCATGTCAATGTCAGTGACGCCCGCCGCTTTACCAGCGCGAGTATATAAGCCGCACGCGCCGCTAGCCCCGGCACCGGGGATTACGAGGAAAAAAACAGGAGCTCGTAGTTTCTTTTAGCTGCCTTTTTCGTGGGATCTCGGCAGCTTACAGTTGCAGCGGCAGCAAATGGACGCCGGCGACGCCATGGAGAAGGGCCGGCACTCGCCGAGGCTGCCAGAGGTACGCCACCTCCAGGAGCTCCTCTCCATTTTCTCGTCCACTACGTGTGAGCGTGGTGGCATATGGTGATTTTCAGTTTCGTCGGTAGCCTTCACGGACAACGTACGGATCAACCGGGCCAATTCTTAATTGGACACTAAAATTAGTCACGAGAGAGCACAAATTGAATGCAAGGTTTATTTTCAGTTTTTCTCCGAGAGCTTTTTGCTGTTTTGATCAGGTAAGTGATTTTGCTCATACGGAGTTGGTGGCAAAGTACAATTGTACAACCCTCTTAGCCTTAGACGAGTAGGAGCATACAAGTTATTCTAAGTGTCCATCAGACAAGTGAAAATGGTTTGGTGTTCTACAATATCCGAAAATCTGGACTTTTCAGATTTTCCGTTCAAGGTTCAAAATGGTTGGTCAGAAAAGCGCAACCCACCCCACCCCACCCTCCGGTTTGAACACAAATAGATTGCCATACTTTTATGTGTCTTTATACTTACACACGATGAATAAATAACAATTGATGTAGATGGTAACCTTCCTTTCCGTTTACAGTTATAATCATCCAAACCGAAAGTCGTCGTAGTACATCGAGTGGTAGAAAATGCAGAGTTCATATTTCTGACAGTCCGCACAAATTTACAAACATTGCAGAGTAGGAGCCCGAAGATTCAGGATGAAAGCCTCACGGTGCCGCTCATTCAAGACAAGAAAACCGGAAGCAAAGCACCAGCAGTGGTTCTAGGTGAGCTCCAATTTTCTTCGTTTCTTCACACAGAACCACCCGGACAGCTACTATATAGCTCTGCTATCCAAGTTTTTTCCTAGCTATAAGTGCTGACAAATCGGACACTGAACGTTTTCTTCAGGATTCGAGTGCTTGGAGAGCACAGCGTTCAATGGCGTTGGCACGAACCTGGTGGTGTACCTGGAGACCGTCCTGCACGGCAGCAATCTAGCCAGCGCGTCCAACGTCACCTCGTGGTTTGGGACCAGCTACTTGACCCCGATCTTTGGCGCCGTCATCGCGGACACCTTCTGGGGCAACTACAACACCATCCTCGTCTCCCTCCTCGTCTACCTTCTTGTAAGCATTAGTATTTTTCAAATCCAAATCCTAATCATGTGAACATGAAGAAACACACGAAAACTTACAAGCATAGGCTTAAGCTTAACTCACTTTGTGATCCATTTGCTGTAGGGCATGATGTTCGTCACGTTCTCGGCGTTCCTGCCGGCCACCGAGCTCTGCGGAGTCGGGTCGTCGTGCCACCCGGTGCTGGGCTCGCAGAACGTCGCGTTCCTCGGCCTCTACCTCGTGGCCTTCGGCAGCGGCGGCGTGCGCGCGGCGTTGCTGCCGTTCGGCGCGGAACAGTTCGACGACGACAACGCCGTGGACCGGGAGCGCAAGATGTCCTACTTCAGCTGGTTCTACATCTGCGTCGACTTCGGCATGATCATCTCGGGCGTCTTCATCGTGTGGATCCAGCAGAACATCAGCTGGGGGCTGGGCTTCGGCATCGCCACCGCCTGCATCGCGCTCGCCTTCGCCGGCTTCGTGCTCACCACGCCCATGTACAAGCGCCGGATGCCCACGGGAACGCCGCTCAAAAGCCTGGCCCAGGTCGCGGTCGCCGCGTCCAGGAAGGTTAGCCTCCGTGTCCCCGCGGATGCCGGTCTCCTCTACGAGGTCCACGACAAGATCGAGCAGCCCAAGATCGCGCACACCGACGAGTTCGCGTTCCTTGACAAGGCGGCGGTTGTCGCGGAGTCGGACCTGGAGGAGGTGACGAACGACGCCGCCGACGCGGGGTCGTCATCGTGGAGGCTCTGCACGGTGACGCAGGTGGAGGAGCTCAAGATCCCTGCTGCGCCTGCTCCCGATATGGGCGACTAGCATCGTGCTGTCGGCGGCGTACGCGCAGCTCAACACCACGTTCGTGCAGCAGGGAGGCGTGATGGACATGCAGGTGATGTCGCTCACCGTCCCGGCCGCGTCCATGGTGTCCTTCGAGGTGCTGTGCGTGCTGGCGTGGGTGCTCATCTACGGCGCCGTGATCGTGCCGGCGCTCCGTGCCGTCTCCCCGGCCCGCGGCGAGCCGTCGCAGCTGCAGCGGATGGGCGCCGGGCGTCTTCTCATGGCGTGCGCCATGGCCGTGGCGGCGCTGGTGGAGATGAAGCGCCTCGACGCCGCGGGCCGCGGCGAGTCCATCAGCATCGCGTGGCAGATGCCGCAGTACTTCGTGCTGGCCGGCGGGGAGGTGTTCTGCTACATCGCGCAGCTGGAGTTCTTCTATGACGAGGCGCCGGAGACGTTGAAGAGCACGTGCACGTCCTTAGCGCTGCTCAGCGTTGCGCTGGGGAGCTACATGAGCTCGCTCATCTACGGCGTCGTGGACGCGCTCACCGCCACCGGCGGCCGCCCCGGCTGGATCTCTGACAACCTCAACGAGGGCCACCTCGACTACTTCTTCTGGACCATGGCGGCGCTGTGCACGCTCAACTTCGTCGTGTACAGTGGGTTCGCCAGGAACTACAAGGTCAAGACGGTCGTGTCGT
Source organism: Hyparrhenia diplandra (assembly GCA_015847255.1). Lineage (NCBI taxonomy): Eukaryota > Viridiplantae > Streptophyta > Magnoliopsida > Poales > Poaceae > Hyparrhenia > Hyparrhenia diplandra. Next base: position 108,716 of record JADLZK010000047.1, read on the forward strand.
GATCCTGCCACTGCCAGCGTACATAAAAAAGGGCTTCCAGTAAGTTCGTACTGTGGGTGTTGTTGCGCAATGGCAGGCACCTATGACACAGAAGATTATTTTGTGTGCTCCATTCATGCCTGCCATGGTGTTACATGGTAGCGCTGGGGTCCTTGTTTTTCTTTTTGTTTATTCTTTTATCTCCTATTCTTTTTATTTTTTGAGCGCAAATTTCTTTTTATTTCTTGCCAGTTAGTTTTTTTAGTACATTTTTTGCCAGTTATGAAACATGGATGTGCAAACGGATATCCATGACCACATGATATTTATTATTGTCATAATTGTGCATAATCAGACAAAAAAAATTGCTTTTGCGCGCTGCTACAGCCTGGGAGCCCAAATAGTCCATTTCGGCCTCGTAATGCCCGTGGAAATATTGAGCCCAAATGTTTCGGTACAGCCTGGGCTTCTTTGTGGGTACTACTACATGACTAAGTTAGGACTTACGGCGGCCCAATTAAAATAAACTAACCCCGTTCACAGAAGCTAGCGAGAAACAACCAAGTAACCGATTAACACGGGTTCACATTCACAATTCAGTCAATCTCAGTCAGTCCTAAATAAATTCAACTTCCTTTTAGCATAAATGAATTCCAATGAAAAAAACTCTCAAGAATCATCGCGACTTACGAAAAATAGTACGTAATCTTTTATTATGGAAGCAAATACTGTACCGCGTACGGAAACGCCTCGGGGACACGCATTCGATCCATTTCCGAAATTCGAAATCACCGCATGGTTTTCTTTTCACATGCATAGACTGGATCGTAATCGAAGAGACGACGGCAATTAAGGCACGTGGCATCCTGTGATTCGACCAACAGGATACAGTAACTCGATAGTGCGGGGTCCAGCGCCTGCAAGTTTGAAAAAGAAATTCTGGGGAGCTGAACAGGCCCGCTCCAACGGTCGGATTCCTCGAATTCAAATCCGGCCGCGCTTTCTTCCTTTATATACGACCCCCACGCTCCCCGTCGTTCGCTTTTCCGAATGACCCATCGGATCGGATGCGCACCCCAGCTGAGCCGAGTTGAACCAGATCGGACGAGAGAGTGGAGGCCAAACGGTGGAGGGAGAGAGGGGGGGAGATCGAGAGATCGAGGTGACAGTACAGGAGGACGGTCGCCGCCGGCCGCAGCAAGAAGGCAGCATGGACTTCCTCGCGCGCCCCCGCCGCGACCTGCAGGCGCTGTGCAAGCGCAACGGCGTCCGCGCCAACATGACCAGTGCCGCCATGGCCGACGCGCTCCGTGCGCTTCCCAAGGTAAGGATACCCTTGCTCGCCCCCGTTACGCGCGTCGATCGTTAGATTTGGGCACTATGGCTCTTTAGATTGCTGAATTACGGATTCCATTCTAGGTGGATGGAATCGAAGAGTACGTCAAGCAGCCGGTCCCAATGTCTGAACCGGAGGTTCAGGCGGTGGTGGAGGAACAGGAGAATCCGCTTCCGCGTGGCCGCCGTGCCGTCTCCAAGTCTTCAGAACCCATCGAGACGAAGGAAGACAAGGAAGAGGAAAAGGGGAACGCGAAGAACAGCGAGGAAGACCGGCTAGCACCTGGGGTCGGGCGGCGTGGTGCTAGCCGGCGCGCTAGGCCCGTGGCTGTCGTGCCTCAGTCGGCCGCTGCGGCGGAGGAAGAAGGTCAGGGGAGGACCTGAAGCGGGAGGCCAAAAGGAATAAAGCGCCTGCCCCAGTCGCGGGCCGACGCGGTGCCAGTCGGCGTGCTCGGCCCACGCCTGCTATGGCCGCGGAGGCAGCCGAGTCGGAGGTTGCTGGTGCGGAAGAGGAGAAGAGGGAGGAGGTGGAGGACCTCAAGGGGAAAGCGGCCATGGATGATGTGCCCGCCCTTGGCGCAGGCCGCCGCGGTGTTAACCGCCGCGCTCAGGCGGCGCCTTCTGGTCTTGTGCTGGGAGGCAAGTTGTCAACCGACGCGCTCGCCGCGGAGGAGGAGCAGGGGGCCCAAATCCCACGCGTCCGTCGTGTCAGGGCCAAGGGCACCTCGACCGAGCCTATCAGGTTGGACGACAGCGATGATGAGGAAAAGGAGGATGCGAAGCCGAAGGAGCAGCAGGAGGACACGCAAATGCTTGGCGTGGGTCGGCGCGGAGGTGCCAGCCGGCGCGCTCAGGCGGCGCTTGCTGTAGCTGCGCCAGAAGCTAAGGCAGAGGAGGAGCAGAGGGCCCCTGTCCCACGCGGCCACCGCGGCAAGGCCAACTCGGCCGAGCTTATCAGTATGGATGGCATCCAGGAGCACACGAAGCCGGAGGAGGAGAGGGGAAATGTGCCAACAATTGCTGTGGGGCGGCACGGTGCCAGCCGGCGCGCTCCTGCCCCTTCAGAAGCTCCGGCTACGAGGAGAAGCGCTGCAGCAAGTAAAGCTGATGCAGGGGATGAGGCCCTGGAGGCAGCACCCATCCAGGCCACTCGCCAGCGTAAGCCGACGATGAAAGCAGTAGCAGCAGCTGCTGCGACGGCAGAGGAGAAGAAGGCACCACGAAGGGCCACAAGGAGGAGCGAGGTGATGAGTACCCTTTTGCAGCAGGAGGTTCACAAGGAACCACATGGTGAGAACTGTTTAGTGATTTCATCCCAAGCATTGTGCACTGACATGCTGCTTTTGTTGATCCCAATTTTGATTTCTGAACTAAGTTTCTTCTCTGTTCAGAGGCTGTAGGTGCGAATATGGCAGTGGAGGCAGTACCCATCCGGGCCACTCGCCAGCGTAAGCCGACAATCAAAGCAGCAGCGGCGGCGATGGCAGAGCAGAAGGCGCCACCAAGGGCCACGAGGAGGGGTGCGGTGATGAGGGCCGTTTTGCAGCCCGAGGCACAAGATGAAGCACAAGGTGACAACCTTGCAGTGTTTTCAATGTGCACCAGATGAGGTGCTGCTTTTTGTTGATGCTGATTTTGATTACTGAACTAGGTGTCTTCACTGATGCAGAAGCTGTGGATGCACCCGTTTCTCACCAGCGATGTGATGCAATGGGAGAGTTGGCAGATGCTTCTGATCCTCAAAAGAAAGAGTTAAATGAGGTGGACGCACCAAAACAAGATGAAGATCAAGGTGAGACATACACATGTTGTGCTTTTTTCCATTTATTTTTTAGATGTTTTTCTTTTTGTTTGTTGATGCTAATTTTGGTTACTGAACTCGGTGTCATCTCTGATGCAGAGGCTGTGGATGCACCTCTTTCTCACCAGCAATGTGATGCAATGGAAGAGTTGGCAGATGCTTCTGATCCTCAAAAGGAAGAGTTAAACGAGGTGAACTCGCCGAAACAAGACGAAGATCAAGGTCAGACATACACATGCTGTGCCAGTTTCTATTTTATTTCTGAAGCAACTGTGCCTAGAGCTAATATAGATATTTTTTTCTTTTCTTTTTTGTATTGAATTTTAGGTTTAGTTACCATTGAGGATGAGAAGCTGATGGAAGAGACTCCGACAGAAGAGGCATCTGTTACCTACCAGGAATGCATGGATAAATCAGAAATTCTAGAGCAACTAGTGGATGGTGAGAAGTGCCATACTCCCATGGCAAACCCTGAAGAATCACCTATCCTCCGTCTTGATTCAATGGTAACTAAACAAGCATCTGAGGACAGTGAAGGTACAGTTTTTCATGATGATGGAGCCTACAGTCTGGTCTGTTTGTTAATGCTAATTTTGATTACTGAACTAGGTGTCTTCTCTGATGCAGAGGTTGTGGATGCACCAATTTCTCACCAGCGATGTGATTCAATGGAAGAGTTGGTAGATATTTCTGATCCTCAAAAGGAAGAGTTAAACGAGGTGGACGCACCGAAACATGATGAAGATCAAGGTGAGACATACACATGGCGTGCCTTTTTCCATTTAATTTTTGAAGCAGCTGCGCCTAAAGCTAATATAGATATTTTTTCTTTTGTTCTTATTGAATTTTCAGATGTAGTTATCAGCGAGGATGAGATGCTGATGGAAGAGACTCCAGTAGAAGAGTCGTCTGTGACTGATGATGCACAAGAGGGACCAGAACGTGAGGACTCGAGCATTTTCATCCGAATCAATGTGCACCAGATGAGGTTCTGCTTTTGTTGATGCCAATTTTGATTGCTGAACCAGGTGTCTTCTCTGATGCAGAGGCTGTGGGTGCAATGGTTTCTTACCAGCAATGTGATGATCTGAAAGAGTTGGCAGAGGCTTCTGATCCTAAAAAGGAAGAGGTAAATGATGTTAACGCACTGAAACAAGACCAAGATCAAGGTGAGACCTACACAAGTTGTGCTTGTTTCCATTTTTTCTATAGCAACTTTGCCTAGAGCTAATATAGATATTTTTTTTCTTTCTTTTTGTATTGAATTTCAGATTTGGTTATCATTGAGGTTGAGAAGTTGATGGAAGAGATTCCAGCAGAAGAGGCATCTGTGACCGACCAAGAATGCACGGATGAATCAGAAATGCAAGAGCAAATAGTGGACGATGAGAAATGCCATGCTCCCTTGGCAAACCAAGAAGAATCACCGATCCTTGGTCTTGTTTCAACGGTAACTGAACAAGGATCTGAGGACAGTGAAGGTACCATTTTTCATGTTGACAGAACATAAAGTTCTGGTCTGTTTGTTGATGAAATTTTGATTACTGAACCTGGTGTCTTCTCTGGTGCAGAAATTATGGATGCCCTGGTTTCTGACCAGCGATGTGATGCAATGGAAGAGTTGGCAGATGCTTCTGATCCTCAAAAGGAAGAGTTAAACGAGGTGAAGTCACCGAAAGAAGACGAAGATCAAGGTGAGACATGCACATATTGTACCTTTTTTTTCCATTTATTTTTTTTGAAGCGGCTGTATCTGAAGCTAATATACATATGTTTTTCTTTTGTTTTTGTATTGAATATTTAGATGTCATTGTCATTGAGGATGAGAAGCCGATGGAAGAGATTATAACAGATGAGCCATCTGCGACTCATCAGGAATGGACGGATAATTCAGAAATGCAAGAAAAGCAAGTGGACGATGAAAAGTGCCGTGATCTCTTAGCAACCCTCATGGAATCACCGATCCTTGGTTTTGTTTCAACGGTAACTGAGCAGGCGTCTCAAGACAAGGTAGGGGCCAGTTTTCAGGATGATGGAGGCTCCAGTTCGGGTTTGTTGGACAAGGGTGTGTGTGAGGAGACCTATGATGCCTCTAAAGAGATGGAATTGGAGCTCGGCGTTCAGAGTCTTGAGGCCCCATTGACTGGCAAGCAAAGTGATGCCAACCATGAAATTGAAATAGGAAACTTAAATGAAGTACTAACTTTTAGAGAAGAAATCAGTGAGGTTGATACACATGAAGTCAGTAAGAAGGAGCACATGGATATTTCTTTGTTGCCTTCTGACATTGTGGATGAGGCTGGTTTTCTTGATTGCTCGAGTAACATCAGCCAGGCTGCTGAAGAGATTAGTGAGAGGATCAATACTTTTGGAGTGGAGACCAATGTAGAGATCAATACTGAAGATGGTCTTGGCAGTCAAGTGGAGGGTGATGTGGTTGTTGATAAGGTGCTGCATGATTGGGTTGATAACACAATTCTTCTTGATTGCTCAAGTGATATTAGCTTGGTTGAAATGGAGAAGGCAGGAAACGTCACAAGTGAGATGCCTGAGAACCGAGCTGCATTGGATGAGGATGGTGATGAACAGATGGAAGTGACTGACAAAGTGCTTGAACTCACAGGGTCAAATGTTGAAAATGTTGGGGAGAAGAACAGTGTTGAACCTATGGCAGTGCTAGAAGAGAAGGGAGTGAAGATGGCAAGCGAGGATTTGAATAAGCTTAGCCTAGCCAAGCTGAGAGCCAAATACAAGGAGACGCTGATCGCCAAGAAGGTAATGAACCAATTCTGTTCGATCAATGGTACTCCTTATGTTTATGATTTAAATATTGAACTGGCTTGTAACATGCAGAATAAAGAAGCAAAGAAGAGGGTGGCGCTTGCCAGGGTGGACGAGAATGTTTGTCGATCCCACGCAAAGGGGCAGCAGCAGGACCTGAATCTGCAACAGCATTAACCCGGGATGAAGGTTGCTCTGAACTCTGATATATCACGTGTGCGTCCAGATAGCCATGCAGTGGTGGTGAAACCATGGTTTCTCCTACCTAACTTATGTGAGTTGTTTCTGTGTTTGTTTGGAGATGCCTAGAACGATTCGGCTGTATTTTGGTCAAGTCCAATCGTAGGCCAGTACCCAGCATTGATCTGTGAAGTTTGCTGGTGTTGGTTGACAGTCTTATTTCGAACTCATTGAGATTAGCTGCTTGCTTTATATCTCGTGCAAGAACAAATTAGTATCTGATTTTATGGAAATGCACCACCTCGGTTCACATTGTTAGCTTGAAGTTAACTGTAGGCTGATTATTTCCTGTAGTCCTGTTCCACAACAATCCCATCCTGAGGTTTGCAGGTTGCCTGTTTGTTATTCAGCTCACCATTTGTCAGAAACTCTGAAGGTTGCCTGTTTGTTCCGCAATAACAGAGATTTGCTACTTGGTTGTTCATTGATTATTATGTGCATTGCTACTTGGATGCCTTTTGGAGCAGGGTGCTGTCAGTTTTGATATTGGAAAAGCTACTCTTCCAGCTGCACAAGTATACAAATTGTTGGTATTATTTGAACAGGGTAGCAATTTACAAGGTGAGGGAAAAATGGAAGCAACAAACTTCGAACCTATTGATGTCAGTACATAATCTTTTTTGACCGAAGATGTCAGTACAAAATCGAAAATATAAATGGATTATTACCTGCAAAAACATACAAAGTAGAGCTGTATATATATATATATATCTCTTGCATATTCAGGCTAGAATCAGTACTGAAGTCACTGAATAGTTGATCATTGCCATGGCTTTCTGTACCATTGTGATTTTATTGAGCCCAAGCTGCATGCAATTATCAATTATGTACTCTTTTCTTCTATGGAGCTTCAAATCTGTCAAACTTCATAAGTGTGAGTGATTAAAGTCTTAGGGTTTATTATTTTGGTTCAGACGGTCTTGGTGCACCTTATCAGCCAGACTTGTTAGCTAAAGCCAAACTATTCCTTATCTGCCAGTACATAATCGAAACTATAAATGGATTATTACCTGCAAAAACATACAAAGTAGAGCTGTATATATATATATATCTCTTGCATATTCAGGCTAGAATCAGTACTGAAGTCACTGAATAGTTGATCATTGCCTTGGCTTTCTGTACCATTGTGATTTTATTGAGCCCAAGCTGCATGCAATTATCAATTATGTACTATTTTCTTCTATGGAGCTTCAAATCTGTCAAACTTCATGAGTGATTAAAGTCTCAGGGTTTATTATTTTGGTTCAGACGGTTTATTTCTTTTTCTGAACCCATACGTTTCTTTTGCTTAGTCAATGCTAGTGTTTTTAAGCAGAACTATTGTTTATAATAAATCTAGAATGGAGATTGCTACCTAATTTGTTTTCTGCAATTTGGACACATCAATCTGAATAGTACTGATTGAATGTTATTGTGCAATGGAGAGGCTCTTTTGTGAAGTTGGTCCCTTTGTTGTATGAGATGCTCCAAATAAAATTGCTGAATCCTAGATGGCTCGACCTCATCTCTATAATTCATTTCATAGTGCTGTATCTGTCTCCCACATTGCTTGCAAATAATGAGAGTCTGTCATTTGGCAAAATCTAGCTTAAGTCAGTGTTAAAACAATGTTTAATTACTGTACTATTTGCAGACTGCAAGCCGATTTTATTTATTTCAATCAGCAGCCGGTTCCTCGGACTATAGGGCTCGATTGCTGTTTGTAAGAGAGAAATGCAGGGAACAAATTATAGCAGGGAGACAAAAAAGGGGGGGAGCCCACAGGCTATACATACAAAATGCAAAACACCTCAAACAGAAACCAACCGCTCCGATTGAGTCACGAGTCACAACCACGTCGCAGGCGCAGTTAGCAACCAACCATGCATTCAGCCTTGTGATTTTTTCCCCCTCTCGCACAGGCTGTCTTCATCAAACTTAAATGCCTGAGACAGCGATTTCAAACCAAAACAAAACCAGCCACACACATATGCATGTGGAATCTCTATAAGTACTAGCTGGCAAGGATGAACAGCATCAAATCTATTACAACCTGTGAGGCTGTGGTGACCAGATTCTTCCATCTCTGATTTGGGACACCAAGCTGTATCGCAGGGCACAACCAAACAACGTACCATGACGCATATGTCTCGCGTTGCCATGTTCCATGTACTCCCCGAAATGAAACGCCACCAAGATCAGAGAAAAAAAAAATTCTTCGGAAGATGCAATGATAGAACAGTCCCAACAGCTTCTATTTGCATATTATTCAAAGATGATCTGATAATAGCGACATCCTATCACGACACGATAGGTGCGTCAGTAATAAACCACTGTAGCCAATAAGCACACTCCTACAGCGATGATAATTGATAAGAGCTACCAACTCCATCCCAAATTAAGACATTTAAAAATCTTGTGTAAAATGAAATCTTTTCTTAGGGCTTGTTTTATTAATAAAAGTTCTCCAAGCATGACTTAAATTTGACAATATTTGTACAATTTTTCTTTGAATAAAACGAGTGGTCAAATTTTGGGTTTCAAAAAGTTAAACGTCCTGTAATTTGGAATCGAAGAAGTACTGTATAGGTATGCACATGCATCATGCAATTGTCCTATCACGTCCTATGCATGTGTACACCATATACATAAGGTAAAGTTTGAAAATCAAAGGAATTATATAGAATGCTCCATTGTCCTATCACGTCACAACCACTTCGCAGACTCGCAGGCGCAGTTAGCAACCAGCCTACATTCTCCCCTTGTGATGATCCCCCCAACCAACCTGCATTCTCCCCTTGTGATCCCCCCCCCCATCATTCTCATATGAGTCAACCTTGTGATTTTTTTTGGCACAGGTTGTCTTGATCAAGCTTAAATGCCTGAGACAGCGATTTCAAACCAAAACAAAATCAGCCACACATATGCATGTGGAATCTCTATAAGTACTAGCTGGAAAGGATGATCAACATCAAATCTATTGTACTCCGTATAAACCGTGCACTGCCTGTGAGGCTGTGACGACCAGATTCTTCCATCTCTGATTGGGACACACAGCTGTATCGCATGGCACAACCAAACACCGTTCCAGGACGCACCAGCGTGTTTCTGTCCCAGGCACGAGCCTCACGTTACCATGCACTCCACGAAATGAAACGCCACAAGATCAGAGAAAACAAAATTCTTCGGAAGATGCAATGATAGAACAATCCCAACAGCTTCTATTTGCATATTATTCAAAGATGATATGATAATAGCGACACCCTATCAGGACACGACAGGTCGTCTGTAATAAACTACAGCGATGATAATTGTTTTTTTTATCCTAGTTTTGACCACTCGTTGTATTTAAAAATCTGTGTAAAATGAAATCTTTTCTTATTGCTTGTTTTATTAATAAAAGTTCTCCAAAAATAGCTTAAATTTAACAATATTTGCATAACTTTTTGAATAAGATGAGTGGTCAAATTTAGGTTTAAATTAAATGTCTTATAATTTGGATTGGAGAGAGTACCGTATAGGTATGCACATGCATCATGCAATTGTCCTATCACGTCGTATGCATGCTTTAGTGCAGACCATATATAAAGGTCAAGTTTCAAATCCGGGTGTGACACTTTATCCCGGATTTATTTCAGTGATTTTTCTACGCTTATGCATTAAGTGGTAGGCGACGCCCCCGCCGATAGCGAGGCGCCCGTGGTGACTTCGAACTTCAAGATTTTTGCCGCGCAGCCCGCCGAAGGTGCTCATAGGGGTATGATTTGCGTGCGTGCGTGTTCATAAAAAGGGGTGAGTGTGCATGCGTGTTGAGCGCCTACGCCAGACTCGTGTAATCTCAAAAAAAAAAGGAATTATATAGAATGCTCCATTGGGCGATCAAAGACTTCGCTGTCAGCATTATTGAGCCCGCCGTGCACGTCAGCGTCAATAATAATCCCAAAGGCAGGCCGGCCGCAAATAATCCAGGCACAGGCTGTTCGTTTTTTTTTCGCGATCGGGCCGTTCACCCGTGTTTCATTAAGAGAAAGAAAAAACCAAATCCAAACCAAATTACAAACTAAAAAGGTGATGCCGAGGAGACATCGGAACTAAAAAGGAACTAGTAAAGAAAGAAACGAGGGGGAAGGGGTGGGGCGGACCCTCCAACTAACAACCCCGTAGCCGATCCTATTACAACCAAAATACGCAACACCCGGTAGATAACATCGATCGTAGCCGTAGAGACGACAAACAACAAGAAGCGGCAAAGCATCCGCTAGAGCTCCGTGACGGCGAAGCATCCGCCCGCACCAACCTCGGCAAAGAAAGTATTCGCCGAAAAAGACGATGACCACCTCGACGAAATAGCATCCGCCGGAACGACCCACGACCTTGGCGGCAAAGCACACCGAAAACGTAGGTTCATGAAGAAGACCAACTCGGGCGGCAAAGCATCCGCCGGAACGACCAACATGGCGGCAAAGCATCCGGCCGGAGAGATACACGGCGGCAAAGCATCCGCCCGAGCAACGACAAGCATCCGCCGAACGACCAACATGGCGGCGAAGCATCCGCCGGAGAGACACGGCGGCACAGGCTGTTCGTGTAATGCATCAGCCAGTCCAAAGTTGAGTCACAATCACGCGGCAAGCGTGATTAGCCATAATTCATACTCAGATCGGAGTAAATTTGACACCCCACGATTCTTATTTTTTAAATGCGACATGTACAACGAATCCATCCAGCTCGGTCAACAAAACAAGGTGTCGAAAACTAACAAATTTAGCTACATTTCAGCACAAAACGTGCGGTCCGCTTAGTATGAGTGTATTTATTTACAGTATAAAATTTGTGTTTTGAAAGATCTTTAGTTGATCCCCTTTGAGGATTCTTATAAAACATGGCAACATTCTAACTTTTATTGAATTGCTTTTCTCAACATATGAAAATGAAATTACTGTTGTTGTAAGTTTCAGTGTTCAATTTAGATATTCACTACTTATAATTTCGATCCTCTTGGCGATCATAGTGGGTTTTTTTTTTTTTTTTTTTTGGCAACATTATTGGCTTCTTTTGAAGCTCGTTAAAACGATGGAATAGCTAGATTGGTAGTTATGAACTATGAACTGGATCATGGTAACAAAACATGCACAAACCAGTGACCCCAAGCACTTATAACACTGATAACGACACCGGTACATCACAGGCACAAGCAGCATAGGCACACATCTCCTGCTTGTTCTTCTTATTACAGGCAGCAGCATCATGTTGCTATTATCGCAACCAGTCCTGATGCACGCCATGCCTGATACTACTACTGTACTACTACTATAAAACCAGTATTATATATACTTACTTATATTGATAACACTGGTATTAGCACACAGCCACACCGCTATCAAACACTGCTACTACTATAATATTGCAGTGATAGGCTGGGAGGGGAGCCCAGCTGATCAGAGTGATAGGTGTCTCAGCGCCAGGCTCTCTCCTTATCAGCAGTGTGGGCTGGGCTGACCGGCTCAGGCGACCGGGGCGGCTTCTCGACGTCCTCGAGCGGGCGGAACCACACCTTCTGGTCCAGCACCGTGCCTCCCGCAGCATTCGCGGCGGCGTCCGGTGCAGCCAGGCTGGGGTCGACGGCCGCCGGGCCGAACACGCCGGTCTTGGGGTGCGGGCTCCAGTACTTGTCGGGGTTCCCGGCGCCGCCGATCACATCGTCCGGCACGAACGCCGGACGCACCTGGTCCTCCAGGTTCTTGTCGTACGCCGAGGCGTGGACGGCCCTCCTGCTTGCACACGAAAACACACGGCACACGATGAGATCATGGAGAGCGGTGAACAAAACGCATGCGACGATCAGACAAATTGATGAAACGCGTCACACGATCGGAGTTGCGCACGCGGTACAACAGGGCCCGAGCGACGGACGGCCCCGATCGGTCGTCGGCCCGGCGCTCGTACGGGCCGGACGCGAAAGGACGGCCGGTGGGGCCCGGTGGACGCGGATGCTTCACGTCCTGGCCCCACCGTCATACGGACGGACCTGGGTTGCTTTGAGTGAGAACCAAACCAAGCGGATGCCATGGCAGATCGGAGGGTAGATGGGAGTGAGTGATGACTGGCCAGCACCGGTGAGGTGAGGGTGGAGCGACAACTACCGCGCACCAGACCCATCCTCCCTGGAGAACTTTTCGGAAAGCGACGGAGGAGGGGGCAATCAGTCGAACGGGTGGGTCGCTAGCTGCTCGGCTTGACGTGCACGTCCTGCTTGAGGCTGGCCACTGCTCTGCTCCCTCATCTTCTTTGTGTGGGTGCGCCGGCCACTGCCAAGTGCCGGAGTGGCGTGGCGTTTGGCTTTTGCTAGCCTCCCTCTCCCTCTCTCCTCTCCGTAGAGGCTGACTGACAGCCTCAGCTCAGTCTTGCAGATTTGACAGTCTGAAGTGGGCAGTCGACGGCACAACAAATATCTGCTCCCTCCGTCCCAAAATAAACGACGTTTTCGCTTTCCGAGAAACATATGCCGACAATTATATACTAAAAATAGGATTAATATTTATATTACATAATTAGTATCATTGGAAAGATCTTTTGATCTAATTTTTTAACAAATTTATTTGGAGATTTAAATCTTCTACGTATTTTCTACAAATCGAGTCAAACTTGTGGCACGAAAACCCAAAACGTCGTTTATTTTGAGACGGAGGGAGTACTGTGGAAAGGGCTCGAAAAGAACAGCGAAGGTGGAGTAAATCTGGAGCTTTTCAGGAATCATCAATCGATCTTTTTATCCTAAGTTCAGATAAATACAGAAAAATTCAGAGTGTAAAATATAAATGTTTAGTATGTCTAATGAGTATACATGTTGAGATTTTTTTTTTAAAAAAACTAGTAACTTATGATTATTGACGGCTTGATGAAGATATGGCTACATGGATGATGGATCTGGCTTGATTGGGATCCTACTTCTACGGAGATGGTACTGTTGGCATACTGAAGTGGCACTGTGGCAGGCTTCCAGTTCCATGTGCTCCCCCTCGGCCCCTCTATTATTATTATTAGTTGTTGTGTAAACAAGCTGGCGATGTTCCCAAAGGCCAAAACAGAGGGCTGCCATATCTAGACCATGTGATGTGAGAAGATTATAATCCTTCTAGATTTTTTTGGTGACCAAAATCTTGCCACCAGCAGCACACTGAAATCAGAGTTATCCACAAAGCTAAGATCCTCCTCCTAAGTGAGGGAAAAAAAAAAAACTGTACTACGAGGCACCCAGTGCAACTGCAAAGCTAAGAACGTTGGCCATAAAGAAGCAAACAGATGGCTCTGCTACAACTACGGCAAGATCTTGGACGAACTTAACAAGAACACGCATGGTAAAAATAGTAGTAGCGGCTGAACAACAAACACAAGAATCACGCAGGGCAAAACCTCCAGTACCTGGGGGAGGCGGCGGCGGCCTTGCCGGCCAGGACGCGGCTGACGAAGCTTCCAGCGATCGCCCGCCCCTTGGAGCTAGCTGCTGCTGCCATGCAAAGATCGACCGTTCGGGAGCGGAGGCCGGAGCCGGGCGGAGGGAGCAAGTCACCACAGCGAAAGCGAGAGAGGTTGAAGAGGGTGCGGTGGGTTGGACTCCTTGCTCTCCTCCCGGGTGCCTCATTTTATAGCGCCCGGGGCCCTCGGGGGCCTGCAGCTAGCGTGCGCCGTGTGCAGGCACCACCGAGCAAAGCCGGTGCAGGCACCACCGTCCGCCGTACTGTACTATACAGCAGCGCCTGCTATTGCCATTGGCTGTTGCTTAAACAAATGGGCAACGGAGTTACGGCCATCGGGGAGCAGCAGTGACGGCAACCTTTGCCGCTCCCGATCGGAACGGCCAGCTGTGCGGGGGCGTCCAACTACCAACCAACGGCCACCGGGCATCGCTGTCCAGAGAGAGACGTCGTCGCCTTGGGACCTCCATTGACGCTGGACCGTCTGATCTGAGTATGTACCTGACCATGTGAACGTTGCTCCTACTACGAGTACTTGTGTACTACCAGTATCATCATTGCGCGGCTTTTACCCCCCTCGAAATGGTGCTGTCCATGTGCCATTTCTTTGATGCAATCATGCAAGTGTGTGTGTGTGAATTGCTAAATACAAGTCGGTTTACTTATAATTATAGTACCTGTAATAATATCATCGTGCGGGCTAAAACGGCACACGTAATGCGGCATTGTTTATTTCGCCGTATTGGTTTATTTTAAGGAATCGAAATATTCAATGCGTGACAGGGAAATGGACGGAGGGCGGTTTGACTAAGGAGCCAGCCTAGGAGGCAGCGGAGAGATATTGCCATATCAATTCCATCCGTGAGAGTGGAAATTTCCGTTGCCAGTAATAAGAGCCGATCGTGATTTTCTCAACGACCTTCCCGGCTGCCAATAATAAGAGTACGTACGCGCGCGCGCTTATGCTTTGTTGGCCACAAGGAGACATGGATACCTAAGGGAAACTGTAATTCGTCTAACACAAGGAGTTTTTTCTTTGCATAGTGCTACGACTTTGCCGTGCAAGGTAAAATTTTCCCTTTCTTTCTTTGCCATTTACATGTTTTCCTCATCCATATCAAACTTGATCCCTCCTTTTCTATGACTCATGTTTAGCTTACTTTTTTTCTTTAAAGGATCATGTAAGGTAAGTTGACTCTAATGTTGAGAGTACTCTTGTGTCGGTAACAAAGTGTCTATATAATGGATTCATCAATCTCGAGATTTTTTTTAATTTAATATTTCAGAATTGCACCGTCCGTGTGCGTGTGCTTGTACGTGCATGAACACTGCTGTACTATGGTTTGGAAAAAAAATAGAAGTACGAGCATAATTAAAGGCGTTAGGAGGAGACGTGTGAGGTAGGAGAAGAAAAGGGACCAAAAAATGATGGATCCAATGGGCATAATCTATTATACAAATTCAGTGTTGTATAGTGTCCATATCATCCAAGTTCCAGACTACAAGCATTATTACAAGTACGGTGTCTTGTCATTTTGTTTTTTATTTAAGAAAAGAGGAGGTTAGATCTGGATCAACATGTAACCAACACAAACATAAAAGACAAGCGTGTACGGGCACCTCCATTAGCATAAACCTACGAGAATCACGGGCAAGATTCGAGAAGCCGGTGTATTATTGAGTATACTAATAAAAAAAACAACCAGTGGCCACGTACAGTACTCCGTATTGCTCTTGCTCGTAACAAACAGGGCAAATAGCCAATGAGCTCGCCGGATCTCGTCGCCGTTGCGGCGCTGTGCCTGTGCTCACCTGGCGCCGGGTCCAGCAGGCCCACACTGAACTGTCTATAAACTGTACCGTAGCGGAGTAGTTTAGCAGTGCGGCTGTGCGGGCATCAGAATATGCGGTTCCAGATTCGGTGGATCAGCGCCGACCAACCGTCTCCCCGCGCCAGCGCGTTCCGCGTCGTTCCACACGTGCCGTCCCCGTCGTGTGCGTCCGTCTGGACGGATCAGATTGACACCGGGGCAATGGATTAGGTGACCTGCCTGATCCTTAATATTTTTTCTACTACGACACAGATGGTAAAAGTCATGTTTCAAGGTCAGGGAGCAAAATGACTGCAATTGTCCAGACGGCCCTATCTTTCCTTTCTGTTGACCCGAGAGCCGGTGCTTGAATCTTTGACAGGAGATGCCGGAACGAACGCACGGCATATGCTGCAGCCAGGCCTCCCGTGGACCGTCGGCGACGTCAATCTATCGATCTGCAGGAGCCGTGTTCCGCGCGTCCCATGACAAAAATAATGGCATCCTACGGATAAGCTCCGTACCGGAACAAGTCACGTACGCAGGCACACCACACACGCACGCACGTACAGTACGCAGCTGCAGCCGTCCCTCGTCGTGTCGCGCCCAGCACAAACCGCCACCGCCCGTATCCGTAAGATAGATGGGAGACGATACATCACGCACGCACGCATACACAAGTTCGATCGCAACGACGCGATCAGGCGGCGGCGGGCGGCCGGTGCAGTGCAGGCCGCCAGGTCTCTAGAGCTCGATTATTCGCGGCGATATCTAGCCTGCTGCTGTACACGCGTCACCCGTGCCGTGTGCGGTTGCGGCGGCATGTCAGTTGTCACTGCTGACCCAAGCCGACGCCACCGGCCCAGTCAGGTCCATGCTGCTGCGATCGATCCGTTTTCTTCAGGGGAAGTGCTTATGTGATGATCGAAATAATGGAGGTGGGATATTGTGCGGCGGCATGGCATCGGCAACATCAACAAGTGCGGAACCAGATGCGACTTGTACGGGTTGCGCCCCGGCCGTCCGTCGAGTTCCGAGCATTTCCATCCGCCACAAGTGCGGTGCGGGGACGGAGGGAGCGGTGGCGACTCGGAGCGGGCGCTACTTGGCTCCCTGGTACTACGAATGAGAATCTCGCCGTCCTGCACTGCACTGCACTGCCGTGATCATGGGTCGATTATATGGGGTCGATTATTGCGCCCACGCTGCGGGATCTATGAAACCAATAATGTTCTGAGATAGAAGCACACAAGAAAGACTGAAATAAAACAATACAATGAGTTTAAAAATCATACGCAAAACATAGGAAAGAAAGTTTACTTAAATCGATGGTTGTTTTGGCGTAGATGTTATATATATTACATAGAAGAGTGCTAAATTTGTCGTCAGATGAGAGGGACTCAAAGCTTTCTTTGGGGGGTTTTAAATCATCGGACGACAAAGCTCAAACCAATCTAGAAACCATATCCATCAACAAATAGTCAACCGTAACGGACAACATAATAGCGGCTCATGATAGCACCTAACCGAGTCGGGAAAAGAAAAGAATGGTAAGCCGAAAAAAATTTGGTACCGTTAAGAAATCAAAAAAGATTTACAAATGATACATAAGGGTGTGTGTTCTAATATTGTATTCGAGGTCCAAGGTACACATGGTAAGTGAAATTTGTTTTAACATGGACACCAAATAAATTACACATAGGGGCACTACATTTGTGAAATCTTTGGACCAACCGAGTGCCATGAGCATGTTCAAACGAAAAGTTCCATAGGCTTCTCTCTCTCGTTTCCATAAAGCAAACAAATACATGATCCGAAGCCTATCATCATTTTAAAGTGGAGAAATATTTATTGCAATAGGGAGAACCGCTTTTATGAAACATCACAAATAAATGGAAGGACCGTTACCTCCGGGAGGGGCATTGCATTTGTGAAATATTGGACCAATCATGTTCAAATGACAAGCTCCATAGGGACGTTCTTATGTTTCCATAAAATCTCCAATCGAGGGCATAGGAATGTAAAAATACCGAACAATCGGTCACAAAAAGGTAGACCAAAACCCAATGTCTAAAGTTAGTCCAACCCCTCTCATTTCTTCAAAGATCCCGGGAACTCAAACCCGCAATGTGTTTACAAATAATTAAAGCCAGTGCATACACCATGATTAACAATGGAAGTTCCCCTACTTGAAACAACAAAAAACTTTTTTATCGACAATGGACTTAATGTTGTCACACCTAGAATACAGCCTCGGCCCTGGCCATTGCTCTTAGACCAAAAAGGACCGAGGATCAAGTAAAAATGAATAAATTTGACCGGATTTACAATGGATCCACTATCAAGGGTTCACCATAGGCAATATCAATGGATCCACTATATCTCACAAAGAAGCTAAGATGAATCTTGACAACCAAATTTGGTCAAAGAAGACAAACATGAATAAAAGGATCATTTTTTTTACGCTAACCAATAAAAAGATCGATTCGATTAAAAGGAACAAATTTAGGGGACCCACGGAAGCTACTAATAAATGTCAAAAGACATCGAGAAGCCTACATGAAAAATGAAATTTCTATCAACCTCTATGCTACCCCAATCCTTCTTTCAACATGAGCATTATATCAAATTTACGAGAACTATGAGGCGGATACATTAAATCGGTGATAACGAGAACTCGATCAAAGATAATTTACAACCATGTGCTTCCGATTGCATTCTTTCAACCCAAAAAGATCTTTCTTTTGTTGTGGTATGCAATCATGACCTTCTGCAAATCAACGACAGGATGATTAAAGAAATCAAATTTAACAGATAGGGTGCTAAAGTGAATAGATATTTGTCTATCTTTTGCCTAAGCAACGTCACAAACACATGGTCACTAATATACATTTGGATCGGCTACTTTCTTTAGATGCACAATTCTTCGGGTAGTCGAAGACGGTAGCGAAGGTCAAGGCAAGTGTACCTTGAGCAATGCTATCTGTCTATTTCGGTGCCTCTCATACTAAATCTCGGCTTCGTCCTACACAAAAACCGAAAATGGCAAACCAAGAGCCTAAAACTTTGTGTGGGACAACTTTAAAAAATATGGAGCATGACAATATATGAGGGATTCATTGACTGCTATCAAAGCTAATGCTTTTTCCATCCCTTTTTAACAAATCAATTACTCGAGAACTTTATGGTAGCCTAAAGAGAGCCTTCGATCATGGATGAAGTAGTTGAGATGAAGGACATCGATATATACCCCCAGATTGGATTTGCAACATGGTAGTGCAGCCACGAGAGAGAACCAAAGCGGCGGCTAACGGAGTGCATATACAGATATAGCATCTGCATTCCAAGGCATAAGCTTACGCTTAGTAATTTCTTTTTACTGAGACTTAGCAAACGGACCTTTACAAAAATAAAAGGCAAATCAAGCCGATTACTCCATAAATCATGGAATGACGATCATTTAGAAAGTACTAAGTCAACCTTTTCTGGGGTTTGACCTTAGTGACGACTGCAAAGCGAGGAAGAACCTAAAATTTAAATTGAATGTTGCATACCTCGCCGAGGATCCGCACCGTAAAAAAGTGCAACATAATATTAAAGGGATTAAACTGGATGGACAAGATGCCAAAATGAATTAGGAGTCTGTCTAACCTTTGCCTAGGCAATATCACAAACACATGGTGTGCTAGAGTATAAGCCAAATCAAGGCACATATTGTCACCCAAAAAGAGGTCCTGCCAAAAACAAATAAAAAAGAGATCAACATAGAAATCAAACGAAGGAAAATACGCAGTTAAAAAATCATAATAAATTAAGGCTGCAGGAACGAATAATCAAGAACATTACGACCATAAATGTGTTCACGCGATGGAGATGTTGACACGAAAGGCGACTAGAAGGAGGAGCAACGGGCTTGGGGAGAGGCGTGGGGGAGGAGATAAGGCTGTAGGGTCCCGCAGCCGAGGAGGGCATGCTCCGCTCCCGCCGCCGGTCGTCCTCGTACTCCGGCATGTAGAAGCGGCCCTCCGGTGGGGGAACGCCCCGGAGAATTTAGGCCATGGCCTGGGGTTGCCGACGCCGTCGCCGGTGCGGGCGGTGGGCGCAGGGGAGAAGGAGGAGGTGGCCGCGCCAGGGCCGACCACGCCCAGGCCGCCGGGTCGCCGTCGGCCCGGGTGCCGCGGAGGGAGAGAGCCGGCCTATGATGAGAGAGCTGGAGGGTGAAATCGTGCATGGAGGCCGACGAGGTGAGGGGAGAGGGGGGGGCCGAGGAGGAGGAGGAGGAGGAAGAGGACCGGGGCGGGGGCGCCGTCGCTACAGCCGCTCGGCCAAGGCCCCGCCGCTGGGCCGGAGGGAGAGCGCGAGAGGAGAGGCGGCGTGGCGGGAGCGAGGTTTTTTTTCCGAGAAGAGAGAAGCGCAAGATATATTGGTAGGCTAAGGCGGGGGGGAAAAATCTCGAGGCGGGTAACCGTAAAACCGCCACGAATGTCCTCTTCGGCCCGAAGGATTTTCATAATTCAGGGGACCTGAACGGTAAAAACTTGGCCCGAAGATTCTTACCGAGGGACTGGGTGGAGTATGGCGTGATTTCAGGTAAAGGGAAGGACTTTTCTGAAAAACGCGAAAAAGCGACTCGAGCCGTCCGATGGCCGGATCCGACGGGCCGCAGCATTTTGGACGACGTGGATAGCGTGAGGCGGGGTTTTCCACAACCAATTTACTCTTTAAATCTGAAACCAAAATCAGAGCACACGACTAAAAACTACTCCACAAAACAGAGAATAAGGTTCTTTGGCGTAGTGTACGTCGTCGTCAGAGGGATTTGGGAGACAAACAAACTGAGGAGCTACGACGAGTACCGTCTGATCGGAGTCGGAGGTGCCAGCGTAAGTAAGATCGAGCACATTTCCTCGCGACGCGATTCCTTTGCTGGATTTCTTTCTGGTGCGCCCCGCGTTCACAACCACTTGCGCACCGCATAAAGCCGTGCCGTGCCGTGCCGTGCAGCGCCGTGCCGCGGCGGCGACGTACGTACGTCACGACACGGACGCGACCGGGGACGGGCATGCCTGCGTCCTTTTTCTATGCGATTGTTTGTCGCATCGCATATAATAATACAACAAGTACTCCCTCCGCCCCAGAACAACAAGGGTTATCGAGAGATGGAGCCGTTGGAGCCCGACCCGTCCCCTTCCGGGCGGCGGCGGCAGCGCCCGGCCTCCCCCGTCGATCTCCCTCCCCTCCCCGTCCCCCTCCAATCCAACACCAAATCCATGCTCCCCAGCTCGGATCTACCCGGTGCGTAGGCGCGCCTGCCTGCGGTCACCTCCGTCGCCCCTCCATTCTTGCGCGCTGCCCATGGACCGCGATTTCGCCGATCCGGCGTGGTTCCGGCGTGGCATTTCGCGCGTCGTCTTCTTTGCCCGCCCTGGCGGATGGTGTCGGGCCGCGTCGTTCGGTGGCGAGTGGCGGGCGCATGGCGGACCGCCAGCGGCAGCGCCGCCCCGTCGTCGGCGTCTGCGGCGATGCCGCCGCCACCGAGCCCGCCACCCAAGATCGGCGTCCCGGTGGAGTCGCCTCCGTCGTCGCCGCTCGCGTGGCGCCGGAGCTCCTCCCTCTGTCTGCGCCGGGTTGATGGTACCGTCGGGGCGACTGCGATGATGCGGCGACGTGAGATGGAGGGCGAGCGCCCGAGGTACTCGTCGTCTCCTCTCTCCCGCCGCCCCCTTCTTCCGCCCCTGTCGGCGGGGGCAAGATTTGGCGTTGGGTGGGAGGATAGCGTCTGACCGGCTTTGCCGAGCCACTGCCATGGGGACGCCACGGGCGTGCGTCTCCTGCGAGGGCGGAGGCTCGGGCCGGGGTACGAGGGCGCCGTCGGGAAGTAAGCTGCAATGAGAGCGGCGGCGCGTCGGCGTGGGCGCCGCGGCCCGCTCGGTCGTCGACATGCGGCGTCCAGCGGCCAGGACCGGGCGCATCTGCGCAAGGCGGGGCCAGCGTCGTGGCGCCGTCCACCCCCGTCGTGCGTCGTCGTCAGCGCTACCCGGCGAGGACAGTGGGCGTCCTCCGCCGAGGCTGGTGGGTCGCATGATACGGGGCGTGCCAAGCGTTGCTTCCGCCATACCGGGCGGGGGCGTGCAAAGCGCGACCTCGCCATCAGCGCCCGTCTCAACATACCAAGACCAGGGCGCTAAGGCCCCTCGTGGCGCCGCCACTTTCCGCGAGCGACCGGCGTCGTCGCCCGGCCGTGCTCGTCGCATGCCACGGGGGGGCGTCAACACCGCCATGCCCCATGGTTTCGCCATCAACACCGGCAGGCCGCTTGAGCTTGGGTGGGTAGGGGCGAGCCTCCCCGCGGGCGACCGATCTTCGGGCGAGCTCGTAGCTTCCACGCCCGTGCGGCGGTCCACCGGTGGATTCCTCGGCTGATGGAGCCGCCGCGCCCGTTTGGATCTTTGAAATGCGGGGCGCCCGAGGGGCGATGCGGAGGCCCGACCTTTCACCGCCTCTGTGCGGCTCAGCTCACGAGTGTTGGGGCTTCGGTGGGCTGGCGGTGGCGGCACCTCGGTGGAGAACTACGTGCGATTCTTTGCGAGCCCGCGCCCCCGCACCTATGGTGTTGAGCGACAACTCCGTCCGAGCCGACAACACCTGCCTCGCGGGGGGCGAGGTCACTGCGGCAAAGTGAGGACCGCTTGTGTGTGCCGTTGGACTCGCCTATATTAGAGTCGGGGCGCGCCCTCGTCGGCGCGTACTCTGCCTCCACCCGGCACTGCGTCGCGGTGGCCGTATCGCGTCTCGTCCAAGGGCGCCCTAATGCGGCGTTTGCGAGGCCAACTCTCTTGCTCCGGAAGGCGGGCATGGAGGTGGAGGAGGGTGAGGCTCCGTCGTCATTGAGGAGAGGGTCAAGGCCGTTTTCGGGGTGGCATGCCGCCCGCAAGCGGCGCCGCTTTCGAGAAAGGCGCTTGAAGGGCGTTTCGACATGTCCACCTTAGACCTCAACACCGAGGGCCTCGCCGAGGAGGTTGCCTAGCCCGGTGTGTAGGGGGTTTTTTAGTCGCTTAAACCGGTCAAGATGTAATCGGGGGTGTTATATCCGGTAGTTTTTAGGTTTCGCCGGTAATTGTTTGGTTACCGTTGCGACTTGTTGTTTGAACTTTATTACGCTTAATGAAAAAACGCAACGGCGTGGTCACAAAAAAGTACTCCCTCCGTCCCCATCGAGTTTGTCACCCCGGATTCCGTGTCATATTATTCGATGCTTCGTCTTATTCAAATTTTTGCACAAATATAATTTATTTTGTTACGACTTATTTTATCAATGAAGATACTTGAATATTGATTAATTTATTTTATAATTTACATAAATATTTTGAATAAGACGGATGGTCAAACATGAAGTTCAAAAGTCAAAAAAACGACGAACTTCATGGGAGAGAGGGAGTAGGTATTGTAGGTCGTAGATAGATGATACCTCCAGCACGATGCAAGGCGCAGAGCCTCGAAACAGGATACTCCCTCCGTCCGGAGTTCGTCGTTTTTTGACTTTTGAACTTCACGTTTGACCACCCGCCTTATTCAAAATATTTACGTAAATTATAAAATAAATTAATCAATATTCAAGTATCTTCATTGACAAAATAAGTCGTAACAAAATAAATTATATTTGTAAAAATTTGAATAAAAATTTGAATAAGATGGGCGCGAATTTAGGTGACAAACTCGGTGGAACGGAGAGAGAAAAAGAGATAAACATATCCGTCCGTCGGCCATGCATGACTTGTCACCTTCGCCGGCCCACAACATTACTAGTACTACGTACTTTCGCCGTTTCGATCGCAGTCTCCGCTTTGAATCGCAGCGAGGAAAATACTGTACGTACGACTGCATCGTGCCGCAGAGTTTGAGATTCGACAACCGCGCTCTGCACTGCACGTCAAAGTCAAGTGCGCGGCACGGACCACCGGGCACCGGCCATGGGCGACGCGTACTGCCTCGTCAATGCGATGATCCGGTCCGGTCGTGTCACATTTTCCTTGCACATTCTCAAAAAAAAAAACTTAGGCCACGTTTAGATGGCAAATTTTTTGCCAAAAAGTTGCAAGTTTTTAGACTCTCTCTCCATCACATCACATTAAATACACCAAAAGACGTATATTCGGAAAGAAGTAAATATAGGTAAAAAAAATAACTAATCACGCAGTTCATTTGTAAATCACGAGGCGAATCTTTTTTTGGCTGGTTAGTCCATAATTGAACAATATTTACCACAAACAAACGAAAGTCTTCTGATAACGCTTGCGACAGAGTTGGAAAAGTAACTTTTGCAACTTTTAGCCAACTAAACGTGGCCTTAGTATGAGGTCGACGCACACACGCACGTGCTACGAATACGGAAGTCTTTTGCCTTTCTCGGTTCTTCTGTCTTTATTCATGTCTGGATGTTGGGCCGTGCAAGCGGAATCGGATCATCTAACTTCACCCTCCGTGATTTGTCTGCTGCAGTCACCGCGATCGAAAAGCCGTCGGTTGTGCATCCGATGGAGGCGGCGATTTAGGCTCTCTATGCGACGATCCGGTGCCGCGACGCGTTCGCTAATCGGGCTGGCCCAAAACGACCATGTCGCTCCCTGTTTTTGGCGCTAACGCTGTTCCTTTTGGCGCGATCCCGTTTTACTTTCACGCGGTTGCAAGGAGATGTCGGCAAAGGCGACGACGGTGGCAATCAATCCCGAATCTGGATTGGCTGGTGCATGTCGCAGGAACATGCATGTTCGTAGGTCTGTACTTCTCTATTTTTGGGTGTTTAGATTACATCAAACTTCTCTATTCACGTGTGTTTAGATTGCATCAATATTTCTCTCGATTTGGTTTTCATCCTCTCCTAACTGTCAGCTCGTGTTGGTGCTGATTAAGGAAATCAACTTGCGTCCATCGATAAAGATTCAGGACATATGAGATGGATGAAAAGAGGTATGTAATCCATGCTTGTTCTTGCTCCCACCTCTATGCGTTCCGTTACACTTTAGTTGACCAAATTAAATATTTTATTTGCTTTAGGGATGTGCTTGTCTCTAGTTTCTTACCTCAAGTTGGCATGGAATTCAATAGTACGAGATGAGGCTTGGATGTTTTGGGTTAGATATGGTGGTCAAATAGGTTTTGAGGTTCGAAAAAAGATACTCAAACAAAAGAAAATCGGATGGCAAGATTAGGTCTTGCAGATTTGTTTGTGCGAATGAGGGTCACAGATTGAAAGATAAAAGGGACCATTTAATAAAGTGCCCGAGATTTTGAAACTAGGACTGATTGTGAAGTTCGCATGGGTCTCATACTAGACCGAGAGAAGGGAAATTATAAAGTCATCGAGGTGATTTTTGGAACACAATCACACCCCTTCGTTACCACAAACTTCACATTTGCTAGTGTCCCAAAGGAAAATTTCAGAGCTACAAGGTTTTGAAATTGAGGCGGCCGACGATGCAGGAATTGGGCCCAAAGCTGCACATGAGTTAGCTTGTGTCCAAGTTGGTGGCTCAAAGCACATCTTAGTTACACTCTTCAAGACCACAAGAATTATTTAAGGGCCAAGCGCCAACGTGAGATGGCATATGGTCAAGCTGGAAGCATGCTTAGGTATTTTCAAGAAAAAATTGTCGAGAACCCGTCATTCCAATATGCATTGCAAATGGACCGGGAAGAACAAATAGCTAACATTTTTTGGGTTGATGCTAAAATGCTCACTGACTATGCATATTTTGGTGATGTTGTCGGTTTTGATACTACTTTTGGAACAAACAGGGAGAGCAGGCCTTTTGAAGTATTTCTTGGGTTCAATCATTTTAGGCAGACTGTGGTTTTTGGTGCTGTTCTCATGTATGATGAGACATTTGAGTCCTTCAAATGGCTATTTGAGACCTTTCTAAAAGCACATAATGGTAGGCAACCAAAAACAATATATCCTGATCAAGATGCAGCAATGGGAAAGGCCGTTAAGGAGGTCTTTTTAGAATCTTGGCATGGTCTATGTGTTTTTCACATTATGCGTAAGTATTTGTTAGGCATCTTCTTTGAACGGGATGATGAAGACGATGAAGAATCGATACTCCTCCGTAAAAGAAAGAATGAAGACAAGAAGGAAGAACCAAGTATTCTAGCAGATTTTAGTGCATGCATGTATGAGTATGAAGATGAAGAAACATTTAAAGAAGCATTTAATACTATGAGGACAAAGGCCAGCAAACAAACTTGGTTGGATAGCATATATAAGTTTAGAGAACAATGGGCAGCGTGTTATATGACTAATGTGTACACATTAGGAATGAGGAGTACACAATTTAGTGAGAGTCTGAATAGTGAGTTGAAGCGACATTTCAAATCAGATTTTGATATCATTCGATTCCTTAAGCATTTTGAAAGGGTTGTGGAAGATAAAAGAGATAATGAATTGCATGCTGAATTTGAATCAAGGAAAAAATTACCAAGACTTAAAATGAGGACACCTATGTTAGTCCAAGCTAGCAAACTGTACACACCAATTGTTTTTGAAGCTTTCCAATGTGAATATGAGAGGTCCATGGCAGCATTCACCACACCATTGGAAGGCAAAAATGAATATCTTGTAGCAGTTGGGAGTCTTGATGAAAATTTTGCCCTTGAGAAGGAGTACAAAGTTACCGGTGATCCCGTAGACCAAACAAGCACATGTAGCTGTGGGCAATTCAATAGAATCGGAATATTATGTGCTCATGTTCTAAAAGTTCTTGATTTGATGAATATCAAGTCAATCCCGGAGCAATATATATTGAACCGATGGACTCGAGAAGCACGATTAAGGATAGTACAAGGAAACCAAGGCCAAAACATAATAGAGGATGCAAGATTAGATGCTAAGAATTGCTACAAAGATATGACTCGCAAATTCCTCAATTTAGCACACATTTGTGTGAGTCATCCATGGTGCGGCCCAATTAGTACACGAGGCACTTGACATGGTTAGCAAGCAAGTCGAAGAAGAAATCACTAGTTTTTCCTACTGCGCAGTGAATCCAATCAATGTTCCCACAAATGATTCGCCCCCAATTGATTTGTTGAGTACAGCAAGCCTAAAGAAAAAGGACGTTGAAACTAAAACCTCAAAAAAAAAAAGCTTGGTTTGAAAAGTTTCGCAAGGTTCCAAAGAAGGGAGGTAAGAAAAAGGAAAATGGCTCAAAGGTATGTGATGAACCAAAATATGGTTGATGCTTTTTTACTGTGTTCATGGGATCATGCTCAATTTTAATTCTTTTATTTGAAGGAACAAGAAACTACAAAGAAGGGAGGTAAGAAAAAGCAAAAAGAAGCAGTTGTACAAGAAGCAACAACAGTACAGGACACTGCAGCCGTAGTGCAAAATATTGATCCAACTACCTCTTTGACTGTGGAAGAAATGTCTGCACCATACATGGCCATCAACACCTACTCTCAGATATTGACAGTAATATTTCAAACTCATACACCATTTTTTAAACTATACATGGCCATCAATACATTCTCTAATTGTTTCTCTGAACCGTTTAATTTACAGGGGGCAATGGCAATCACAGATGATGTTTTTGCTGACTTCTAGCAGACAGTCACAGACATTTGCTACAATGTAAATGTCTTCTTCTAAATAGCTTTTGGAGCCTCCTGAAACATGGATTGCTTAGGAGAATAGCTTTTGGAGAATAGCCTCATGAAACATCTGTCATTGAAGTGTAAAGTTCAGAGAATTGCATCTCTGAACAAAGCATTCTGTACATCTCTGAACTTGCAAAACAGCATGCACTTTTAATTCAATTCTAGGACAATGTGTACATTTTGCATGATTTTGATGCTTTGGATACAATCACAAGTAGCAATCTCGCTAGCTGCAATATCTGTAATTTTAGAGCATCAGAAATGCAATCTGTACAGGTGTTGTGCAAGCACACAACCAACAACTTCCAGGATAGCTACGCCACTGTGCTCGGCAAGGGATGGCGACGGTGCGACGCTCGACGAGGACGACCACTCTGGTGAAGCCGGCTGCTCGGCGAGGATGCTGACCAAGTGGCGCTCGGCAAGGACGGCGCGGCGCACGAAGACGACGGCGGGACACGCGGTGAGGACAGCGCGACGCACGGCAGAGACTGCCGCTCTGCGAGGAAGGCTGAGGACAGCTGCTCGGCGAGGACGGCGACGGAGCAGGCGGGGATAGCGCTCGGCGAGGACGACGACGGCGCTCGGCGAGGACGACGGCGGCAGGACGCTGCATCTACGAAGACGGCGGCGTCGATTTGGTCTTGACTCCACGCAGCTCTTGGCAACAGCAATAGTGTGTGGGCTTGGATGGGCCTTGGTCATTGTGCAGCCCATGTGATTTTTGCAGACCCACCGTCGGATGCGCAGCTAACGGCTCTCATGCGGTGACTGCAGCAGACAGTCACGGAGGGTGAAGTTAGATGATCCGATTCCGTGCAAGCAGCT